>PISW01010211.1:0-52007 GCA_004023785.1 Mungos mungo | reverse complement strand
ACTGCATGGTTTGCCCAAGCTAAGATGAAACCACATCATAAATCAATAAGCATTTTGCATTTTCTTTCATTATCTACTCAAAGTCATGCCTACTGCACCTCTAAACATTTCATTAAATCCAATTATACAGCAAACACTCCCAAAATAAACTTAGATTGTATTGCAGTTTCACTTAACAGTATATAAAATGCTGTGTTGTCACTATTTCTATGTCTCTATACTGTTCCAATGATCTATGTGTCTGTTATTGAGTCATTACCATACTGTCTTGGTGATTAGAGCTTGGTAATACAGCTTGAAGTTTGGAATTGTGATGCCCCCAGCTTTAGATTTCTTTTTCAACATTACATTGGCTATTTGGGTTTTTTTCTAGTCCCCTACAGATTTTAGAATTGTTTGTTCCTGCTCTACAAAGAATGCTGTTATTATGTTGATAAGGATTGCATTGATTGTGTAGAATGCTTTGAGTAGTGTACAATATTTTTTTTACAATATTTTTTTTCTAATTCATGAGCATGGAATGCTTTTACATTTCTTTTCGTCTTCTTCAATTTCATCAATAAAATTTCTGTAGTTTTCAAAGTAAAGATCTTTTACCTCTTTGGTTAGGTTTATTCCTAGGTATTTGATGGCTTTTGGTGCAATTGTAAATGTGATTAATTACTTAGTTTCTCTTTCAGTTGATTCATTATTGACATATAGAAATGCAACCGATTTCTGTACATTGATTTTATATCATGCAACTATGCTGAAATCATGGATTAGCTCTAGCAGTTTTTTGGTGGAGTCTTTCAGGTTTTCTATGTATGGTATCATGTCACATGCAGAATGAAAGACTGACTTCTTCCTTGCCAATTTGTATGCCTTTTATTTCTTTTTGTTGTTTGCTTGAGGTTAGAACTTCCAGTACTCTGTTGAACAACAGTGGTGGGAGTGTACATCCCTGTCATTTTCATGACCTTAGTTCTCATTTTTCCCCTTTGAGGATGATATTAGCTGTGGCTCTTTCATATGTGGCTTTTATGATGTTGAGGCATATTCTTCCTATCCCCACTTACTTGAGAGTTTTTATAAAGAAAAGGTGCTGTATTTTATCAAAAGCTTTTTCTGTATCTGTTGAGAGGATCGTGTGATTTTTATGCCTTCTTTTATTAATCTGATGTATCATGTTGATTGATTTGCAGATATTGGATCACCTTTGTAGCCCAGGACTAAATCACAATTGATCATGATGAGTAATTATTTTAATGTATATCTGTATTGGATTTCCCAATTTCTTATTGAGAATTTTTGCATCTATGTTCATCAGGGTTATTGGCCTGTAATTTTTTTTTTTTTTTAGTGGAGACTTTGTCTGGTTTTGAATCAGGGTAATGCTGTCTTCATAAAATGTTTTTTTGAAGTTTACCTTCCATTTCTATTTTTTTGGAGTAGTTAAAGATCTTTTTAAATATATGGTATAATTCACCTGAGAATCCCTCTGCCTTTGAATTTTTGATTATTGATTTAATTTCATAGCTTAGTATCAGTTTGTTGTAATTTTCTATTTCTTCCTGTTTCAGTTTTGGTAGTTTATGTGTCTCCAGGAATTTATTCTTTTTGTCCAGATTGCCCCATTTGTTGGCATATAACAGTTCATAGTATTCTCTCACAATTATTTACATTTCTGTGTTGTTGCTTCTTATTTCTCCTTTCTCATTTGTGATTGTATTTTTGGATGCTTCTTCTCTGACATTTAATAGGGTTTTATTTGTTTCTATATCACTTATTTCATCTACAATCTTTATTATTTCCTTTCTTCTGCTGGATTTAGCCTTCTTTTATGTTATTTTAGCTTCTTTAGGTGTAAGTTTATGTTGTATATTTGAGATGTATTTGCTTCTTGAGATAGGCCTGTATTGACATATACTTCCCTGTTATGACTGCATTTGCTGCATTCCAAATATTTTGAAATGCCCTGTTTTCATTTTCATTTGTTTCCATATATTTGTTTGCGATTTTTCTTTAATTTCCTGGTTGAGACATTTATTCATTAGTAACCTGTTTTTAACCTCTATATATTTGTTGTCTTTTCAGTTTTTTCTTATGTTTGACTTCTTGTTTCATAGTGTTTACATGGTATGATCTCAATCTTTTTCTTACTTATTGAGGTCTGATTTGTGACCTATATGTGAGACCTATATCTATGGTGGAGAATATTTTATAACCACCTGAAATCAATGTCTGTTCTGTTGTTTTATTTTTTATTCTTTTTCTTTCCCCTTTCCTGCTTTTTTTTTTATTCTGTTGCTTTAAGATGAACTGTTCTGAATATATCTGTTAAGTCCTTCTAGTTCAGCATGTCATTCAAACCCATTGTTTCCTTGTTGATATTCTGGTTAGATTATTTGTCCATTCATGCAATTGGAGTGTTAAACTTTCTATTATTATTGTATTATTATCAAGGAGATACTTTATATTTGTTATTATTTTTTGTGTGTGTGTATTTGGGTTTTTCCAAAGTGGGAGAATAAATATATATAATCATTAGAACAAATTATTAAAGTTCCCTTTAATTTTTAATGTTTATTTATTTTTGAGGCAGAGACAGAGCATGAGTGGGTGAGGGGCAGAGAGAGAGAGGGAAACACAGAATCCAAAGCAGGCTACAGGTTCCCAACTGTCAGCACAGAGCCCGATGCAGGGCTTGAACTCATAGACTGTGAGATCATGACCTGAGCCCAAGTCAGGCACTTAACTGACTGAGCGACCCAGGCGCCCCTAAAGTTCTTTTTTTTATGATATAGTGCCCTAGTTTATTTCTTATTACAGTCTTTGGTTTAAAATATAGTTTGTGTGATATAAGTATTGCTATGCCAGCTTTATTTTGATGTATATTTTCAGGGTACTGTTTCTCCATAGATCTAAAATAAGTCTCTTACCCCCCATTCATAAGCACACACAGAATTTTAAGGCTTTAGAGAAATTTAGTTCTGATTTTGGAGATACCACCTCCATAGTATATCAATCATATTAAAATAAGTCATGAAAATAACTTACGACTTTACAGGTTGAGTAGCAGTAGATTACTTGATATAATATTATGTTCTAAAGAGAGGTAAAGTGAATATTATTCCGAGGAGGGACCAAGATGGCAGCATATCATGGAAGGTTTTCTTGTGCCTCTCATCCCTGAAATGCAGCCAGATCAATACTAAACAATCTTGCACACCTTGAAAACTGATTTTAGGATTACCACAACAATATGTACAGCCTGAACCACAGACTTGGCAAGTACACAGATTGGAGAGGAGAACTGCAGAAGAGAGAAATTACAGAGGGCAGGGATTTGTTTTTGCTTTCAGAGAGAAGACAGAGATGGAGGAGAAAATCCGGAAGCATTTCCCCCCTGAAAGAAGCTGGAGAGAAAATGACGATTATGCAAGAGACTGAATTTTTAAAAAGGGAGAAAGGAGAAAGGAGAAAGGAGAGGGTTTAAATTCTATTGGCATTCTATAAACAAGGGGAGCACAGAGTTTGAAACTCTGCATCTCAACACTTTGTGATGCTCTGGTGGGACAGCCAAATCCCCAGAAACAGAGATCAAGGTCAAGGGGTCCTTGGGCCACATGGGAAGAGTCAGTTCCCCTTCTGGGAAGGCATTTGGTAGAATTTGTGTGACCACCCATCGTCAAAGGGCCCAGAGGACCCCAGAGAACAAAGATGTGAAGGGGGAAGTCTGGTTGCAATTGTGTGTTGTGATTTACCACAATCCCTGAAATGCTGCTGCTACACAACTATGTGACCATTTTATGGGGTAGGTTGACATCCAGCTGCAGTCTGTGGGCATCAGCAGCAGCAGGGTCCCATGAACATCCCTGGGGGTTGGTGGGCGCCTGGTCATTGACTGGTGAGGCCCTCTCCCAGAGGGTCAGAATGGGTCAAAGCTATAGTCCCTCAGAAGTGAGGGGTTGGGAAACACAGCTGCATGTGAGATAAAACACAAGAGGGAAGTGCTCCTTGGCAGCCAGAAGGCTTGGTCACAGACAGTGTAAAAACAAGAAATAGATGGGAGCTGGAGACAAAAGAGGGATACTCCATTGCCAGTCAGGGAGAGCACAGAGATCTGATAATAGCGACTGGGTAGCTGGGTGACACTATTTTCACCACTCCTATGCATACACATACACACTTACATGTAGCGCCCTATAGTGGAGAATGAAGCTGTTACACTAAGCCCTACACAATTGGGCAAAACCCACTCTTCAGGAACACCACAGGTCTCTCCGCCTGCTTAGGTTGTGGGCTATAAAGGGCTTCATAGTTTGACTTCCAGGGGAAACTAATGTAAGTTCAATCATATTTCAGTCTGTTTGCTGGTCCATCTATTCATTTTCATTTCTTATTCTTTAATACAAAAAGAGAAAATTTTATTTTTATTTTTCATTTTTAATAAAATATTTCCTTAATATTTTTCTATTATATTTTTTACTTTTATGTAAAATTTTAAAATTCTATTTTACTTCCATCATTTCATTTTATTCTATGTTATTGTATTCACTTTTTTAAATTTTCAAACGTTTTCCTTTTGTTGTTTTTCTTCTTTTCTTTATTGTTTTTTTTCTTTTCTGATCGTTCCCTTTTTTCTCTAATCTATCAAACTCACTACAAAAACCAGACCAAAACAAACCTAAGATGTAACATTCTTTGTTTGATATTTTGTTTGTTTTTAATTTTTTAATTTTAACTTTTTTACATTATTAATTCATTTTCTTCATTCAACACGATTAAATGAAGGAATTCACCCCAAAATAAAGAAGAGGAAGAAAAAACAGCCAGGGACTTAAACAACACAGACAAAAGTGAGACGTTTGAACCAGAATTTAGAGTCACAATAATAAGAACACTGGCAGCGGTTGAAAATAGATTAGAACCCTTTCTATGTAGATAAAAGAAGTAAATCTAGTCAGAATGAAAACAAAAATCCATTCTTGAATGGATGCTACAGGGGCAAGGATGGATAAAGCAGAGCAGTGAATCAGCAATATTGAGGACAAAATTATGGAGAACAGTGAAGCAGAAAAAAAGTGGGAATCTAAGGCAAAAGAGCACAAATGAAGAATTAGAGAACTCAGTGACTCATTAAAAGTGAACAACATCAGGATCACAGGGCTCCCAGAAAAAGAAGACAGAAAAAGGGGTAGAAGTTTTATGTGAGCAAATCATAACAGAGAACTTTCCTAATCTGGGGAAAGACACAGACATCAAAATTCAGGAGGCACAGAGAACTCCCATTAGATTTAATAAAAATTGGCATCAACGAGGCATATCATAGACGTATTCAGAAATTACTCAGACAAGAAAAGAATCATGAAAGCAGCAAGGGAAAAAATTCCTTAACCTACAAGGGAAGAAAGATAAAGTTCACAGCAGACCGATCCACAGAAACTTGGCAGACCAGAAAGGAGTGGAGGATACATTTAATGTGCTAACTGGAAAAACATGCAGCCAAGAAGTCTTTATCCAGCAAGACTGTCATTCAAACTAGGAGAGATAAAATAGTTCCCAAAGAAAATTTAAAGAGATTTCTTGACCATTAAAACAGCCCTTCAAAAGAAGGGAGTTCTGTAAACATCATCCGCCCCATCTATCGAACCGAGAAGGACATTATTCTTATCTGCAAGAGTGGAAGGAGAAAATACAGACTCCAGAAAGAAGAAAACCTCAAATGTGCCTGAGTGAGTGAGTGCGAACTGGGGAGATTGGAAAACGGGCCAGCCTGAGTGGGGCAGGGGAGGTGGGAGCCCCAGTCCAACACAGTGAAAGCGTACAGAGCCCCTGAGAGACAAAGGGAAGAAAAAGAGAAATTGAACATACTCTTAGTACTGTCTCTAGAGAAGAGATAAAGAACGTTTAACCTGGCATGGAGAGAAAAACACTCACTCCATATATAACCACTGGGCAATGTGAATCCTGAAGCCGGGTGGCACAAGGAAAAAAACAGCACCCACGCCTGAGTAATCCCAGCAGGGAATTGGCTGCAGTGGTGGCAGCGGTCGTGACTGCTAGGGCGCGCACTTTGACTGCGGCTGCAGGAGAGCGCACCTCGTTTCCACAGCACATCTTGCTTCCAGGAGAGGCAGCGAAAATCCTGAATCCCAGGTGCCACCAGGAATAAACAGCCCCCACCCCTACTCGATACCGACAGGGAGTTGGCAGCTGTGGTTGCGGCGGCTGCGGGGGCGTGCACTTCACATCCTGCAGCACACCTTGCCTTCAGCAGCTGCAGCTGAAATCCTGCAGGCGCTAAGAGAAACTGCTCCCTCCCCCTATGAGATCCAGGCTAAGAAGCCAGTGACCAAAGCGAGTATCTCTCATCTGTGGTAGCATAAAGTGCATGGCCTAGGATTTTGAAGCAAGGAGGGCCTGGAATATACAGCTTGGCTCACCCGTGGAAAAAGGAGATAGGATTCATAAGAGTGGCCTGCAGCACTTAGTTCCAGTGGAGCTTGGGGCACTGACATTCTACTCTCTGCAACCACCAAGGCAGGGCCTCTGAGAGCAGGCCCCTACACCTACTTATACCAAACCATCCCTATCTGCTAAGGGGAGCTGCTGCTTCTTTTGTACTTGTTTTTTTATTATTATTAACTTTCTTACTCTTTTATTTTTTTTTATTTTTACTCTTTATTTTTCTTTTTCCTTTTTCCCTCTTTTTTTTTCTATTGCCAACCTGATATATTCTCCATTATCTCATCCTTATCACTCCCCTCGACTAGTTATACACTTTTAGACTGTCCACTGTCCTTTGTTGTCTCTGCCCCCATTTATTTTTTCTTCTCTTTTTTTTTTCTCTTTACTCTCCCTTCCTTTTCTTTTCTTCCTATCTCCCATTTAATTTGTTTGTTTGATGTGTCTGTGCATTTGCATGCTTCTGTTCCCTGTGAGTTTGTCTTTCTGTTTTCCTTTTCAGGGCTACTCCAAGAAAGAAGACAAAATACACATGACGGAGAGTCCTAAATATCACTGACTAGGGAAATAAAATAATCAAAGGCAAAAGAGAAACTGAGAGACAACATTAAAAGAACATTTCCTGAAATGACAGACCCTGGACAGTGAATAAGCCTCATTTATCAGAGCAATACTAACAGGTGCACAGTGGAAAAAGAGCTTGAAAAACTAACAAGAGACAGAAAACTAGCTAAAATAAACAAACGAAAGAACTCTCCCCTAAAAAAACTCCAGGAAGAAGTCACAGCCACAGAACTGCCCATAACAGATCTAAACAACATAACTGAACAAGAATTTAGAACAATTGTCATAATATTAATCTTGGGGCTTGAAAAAAACATCAGAGAAGCTACTGAGATAATAACTAGGGATTTTGAAAATAGATGTGATGAGTTACAAAAGGCTATAAATGAGGTGAATACTAAAATGGAGTTGGCCACCTCATGAATTGAACAGGCCAAGAGAAGAATAGGTGAATTAGAAGACAGAGTTATAGCAAAAAAAAAAAAAAAAAAAAAAAAAAAAAAAAAAAAAAAAAAAAAAAAAAAAAAAAAAAAAAAGAGAGAGAGAGAGAGAGAGAGAGAGAGAGAGAGAGAGAGAGAGAGAGAGAGAGATTGGTCCAGGAGCAGGAAAGAAGAATTTGAGCCTGAGTGATAGAATCAAAAGGAAAAACATCAATGATTTCCTGAAGAAGAAAGAGAGAGAGGTCCTGAAGGGGTTCTAGACCAAATCATAACTGAGAATTTCCCAAATCTGGGGAAAGAAATAAATATTCAAATTCAAGAGGCACAAAGAACCCCCCTTAAGACGTAATTGGAATCGACTTTCAGTACAACATATCATACCAAAAGTGGCAAAATATAAAGATAAAGAGATAATTCTGAAAACATCTAGGGGTAAAAGAGCCCTAACGTACAAAGGGAAACCTATCAGAGTGGTTACAGACCTATATACTCAAACTTGGCAGGCCAAAATGGAATGGCAGGAAATCTTCAATGTGATGAACAGGAAAAATATGCAGCCAAGAATCCTTTATCCAGCAAGCCTGTCGTTCAAAATAGAAAGAGTGATAAAGGGTTTCCCAAATAAACAAAAATTGAGAGAATTCATCACCACCAAACCAGCTGTACAAGAAATCCTAAGAGCGACTCTATGAGGGAAATGTTGCAAGAAATACAAGGTACCAGAGACACCACTACAAACATGAATTCTATGGAGAATGCAATGAATCTAAACCCAATTTTTCAATAATAACACTGAATGTAAACGGATTAAATGCTCCCCAAAACAACACAGGGTAGCAGAATGAATAAAAAACAAATTCCATCTATTTGCTATCTACAAGAGACTCATTTTAGACCTGAAAATACCTTCAGATTGAAAGTAAAGGGATGGAGAAATATCTGTCATGCAACTGGAAGCCAAAAGAAAGCTGGAGTAGACATATTTATATCAGACAAACTGGAGGTTAAAGTAAACACAGTAATAAAAGATGAAGGACACTATATAATAATAATAGGATCTCGCCATCAGGATGAGCTAACAATTATAAATATCTATGCACCAAATGCAGGAGCACCCACACACATAAAACAATTAATGGCAGACAAAAACAATCTTATTGATAAGAATTTACTAATTGCAGGGCTCTTTAACACTCCCCTGACAGCAATGGATAGATAAACCAGACAGAAAATCACAAAAGAAACAATTGACATGAACGGCACATTGGAACAGATGGAATTGATAGATTTATTTACAACTCTGCATCATGAAGTTAGGAAATTCAACTGCTTCTTGAGTTCACATGGCACATACTCCGAGATAGATCACATACGGGGGCATAAAGCAGCCCTCCATAAATACAAACCAATAGAGATCATACCATGCACACTTTCAGATCACAATGCTATGAAACTTGAAATTGACTACAGGAAAAAGTCTGGAAAACCTCGAAAAATGTGGAGGTTAAAAACCACCCTACTACAGAATGATTGGGCTAATCAGGCAATTAGAGAAGAAACTAAAAATGTATATGGAAACAAATGAATATGAAAATACAACAATCCAAAATCTCTGGGACGCAGCAAAAGCAGTCCTAAGAAGAAAGTATATTGTAATCCAGGCCTATTTTAACAAACTAGAAAAAGCGCAAATTCAAAATCTAACAGAGCTCCTACTGGAAAATGAAGGAGAGCAGCAAGAGCACCCCAAACCCAGCAGAAGAAAAGAAATAATAAAGATCAGGCAGAAGTAAACAAAGTAGAATCCAAAAAGACAGACGAGCAGATCAATGAAAGCAAGAGTTGGTTCTTTGAAAAAATAAACAAAATTGATAAACCTCTGGCCAGGTTCCTTAGAAAGAAAAGAGAGAGCACCCAGATAGACAAATTCATGAATGAAAAAAAGATCTATTACAACCAATCCCTTAGAAATACAAGCAATCATCAGCGATTACTATAAAAATTATATGCTAACAAACTGGGCAGCCTAGAAGAAATGGACAAATTCCTAAATGCACATGCACTGCCAAAATTCAAACAGGAAGAGATAAAAAGCATGAATAGACTGATAACCAGTGAAGAAATCGAATCTGTTATCAAAAATCTCCCAACGAATAAGGGCCAGATGGCTTCCCAGGGGAATTCTACCAGACATTTAAAACAGAGCTAATACCTATTCTTCTCAAACTATTCAAAAAAATAGAAATAGAAGGAAAACTTCCAAACTCATTCTATGAAACCAGCATCACCTTGATACCCATGCCAGACAGAGACCCAGCAAAAAAAAAAAAAAAAAAAAAAAAAAAAAAAAAAAAAAAAAAAAAAAAAAAAAAAAAAAAAAAAAAAAAAAAAGAGAGAGAAATACAGACCAATAACCTTAATGAATACAGATGAAAAAATAATCAACAATACTCTAGAAAATTGAATTCAACAGTATGTAAAAAAATTATCCACCATGATCAAGTGGGATTCATTCCTGGGTTATAGGACTGGTTCAATATTCACAAATCCATCAATGTGATACATCACATTAACAAGAGAAAAGATAAAAACCATATGATCTTGTTGATAGATGCAGTAAAAGCATTTAACAAAATACAGCACCCTTTCTTAATAAAAACCATTGAAAAAGTCGGAATAGAAGGAATGTACCTAAACATTATAAAAGCAGTTTATGAAAAGCCCACAGCTAATATCATCCTCAATGGGGAAAAACTGAGAGCTTTTCCCCTGAGATCAGGAACACGACAGGGGTGTGCACTCTCACCACTGCTATTTAACATAGTGCTGAAAGTCCTAGTATCAGGAATCAGACAACAAAAGGAAATAAAAGGCATCAGAATTTTTAAGAAGTCAAACTTTCACTTTTCGCACATGACATGATACGCTACTAGGAAAACCCAATCGACTCCACCAGAAGCCTTCCAGAACTGATCAATGAATTCAGTAAAGTTGCAGGGTACAAAATCAATGTACAGAAATCGGTTGTATTCCTATACACCAATAACGAAGCAGCAGAAAGAGAAATCAAGAAAGAGATCCCATTCACAATTGCACGAAAAACCTTAAAATACCTAGGAATAAACCTAACCAAGGACGTAAAAGACCTATATGATGAAAACTACAGAAAGCTTATGAAAGAGATTGAAGAAGACACCAAGAAATGGACAAATATTCCATGCTCATGGATTGGAAGAATACATTGTGAAAATGTTATTATTACCCAAAGCAATCTACACATTAAATGCAATCCCCATCAAAATTACACCAGTGTTCTCAAAGCTAGTACAAGCTATCATAAAATTTGTACAGAACCACAAAAGACCCCGAATAGCCAAAGTAATATTGAACAAGAAAACCTAAACGGGAGGCATCACAATACCAGACTTTAGCCTCTACTACAGAGCTGTCTTTATCAAGGCAGTATGGTATTGGCACAAAAACAGACATATACACCACTGGAATAGAATAGGGAACCCAGACATGGGCCCACAAATGTACAGCCAATTAATTTTTGACAAAGCAGATAGAGTATCCAATGGGAAAAAGACTGCCTCTTTCGCAGCTGGGGCTGGGAGAACTGGACAGCAAAATGCAGAATGTAGTGCGTGCACAGGCGCACAGACGCAGGGACGCGAGGGCAAGGGAATGAGGAAAGGAAGAGAGAATCAAAGGATGGGAATGGGAGGGATAACATGAGTGATGCCCATATTGCCACTTTACTTCTCACATGCAAGTAATTTTATACAAACAGCCACAGCTAAGAGAAGGGTTTTTTCTAGACAAAACTTTTTCTGTTCCCACAGTTATTGTTATAACATTTTCCTGGGAACTTTACATCTCTTCTTATTGTTATTATAAGAGTGCCAAAGTGTGAAGGACATTTGTACAATAACATCTTAACTCAAGAAGCTTGAAGGACATTGGTGCAATAACATCTTAACTCATGTGAATTAACCTCTGAGGAACTGAATCAGCCACAGGAGTTGTAAGGGTACGAGAGCTTTGCTCCATCACACGCTCCTTACTGGCTCCTCACTGCTGAAGTAGTTTAACCTCTAAGGAAATGGGCCAGCTGCAAGGGTTGTAAGGGCACTCTCCTTACTGGCTCCTTGCGGCTGCTTCCCACATTTCCTCCTATTGTTTTTAATTGTAAAAGATGCATTTTGGCATTAGTTAATGTTGATTGTCTATAAGTTTGCATATAACAACAACAGCGTACAATCATAATTAAGAGAACAACAATAGCCAATATAAGGATTAAAACAAAAGAATGTTTCAAAATATTAAAGGGGTTAAAACCATTGAGATTATCCAACAATTGTTGGGCAGCCTGAGAAGGATCAAATACTTCCAGTTTACTTCGTCCAACATCATAAATTTCATTTTGTAATTGCAAGAGATCTAAACTAAAATTGGTGATATAACAATGGAGGTTACATTACCAGAAAAACAAAGGGATTAGTTTGTTATAAAGGATGATGGGGATACAATTGGTCAAAATACAATTCTCTTTTTTCCATAATATTTTATTGTCAAATTGTTTTCCATACAACACCCAGTGCTCTTCCCCATAAGTGCCCTCCACCATCACCACCACCTCTTTTCCCCCCTCCCCCTTCCCCTTCAACTCTCAGTTCATTTTCAGCATTCAATAGTCTCTCAAGTTTTGCATCCCTCTCTCTCCCCAACTCTCTCTCCCTCCTCGGCTCCCCCTGGTTCTCCATTAGGTCTCTCCTGTTTTTCTGTTAGACCTATGAGTGCAAACATGGTTTCTGTCCTTCTCTGCCTGGCTTACTTTGCTCAGCATGACACCCTCAAGGTCCATCCACTTTCCTACAAATGGCCATATGTCATTCCCTCTCATTGCCATATAGTACTCCATCGTGTATATATACCACATCATCTTTATCCACTCATCAGGTGATGGACATTTAGGCTCTTTCCATGTTTTGGCTATTGTTGACATTGCTGCTATGAACATTACCCAATAGAGACGGAAATGAAAATACAGTTCTTACACTCAGCATAAAATAAGCCATTTTGCAAGATAATACACCCATTGTCAATAACCAACATATAAGGAGATGAATGAATGATGAAGACAAGTCCAGGGCCATGCCCATAATAGGCATTAACATGTGATGAATTAGTCCATAAGGGAGCCAAGGAGGCAGCCAATTTCCATAAGTCCGCATGTTTTTGTCCATTGGGGGCCATCAACACATTAGCAGGAAGAGTAATGCTATGGATATAGACATCGGGTTCTTTTGCAGGCAGTGATGAGACCAGTCCACCAAAGTATAATTTTCTATACCATTTGGGAAGATCAGCATAGGATGACCATAATGACACTTTTCCCAAGGCAATTGTTCTCCTGCCTGGATGTATGCACCAAAGCAAGTTGGCATATTAGGGAGAGGAGGTGGTGGGAACACAGTCATCATCTTCTTGGCGGTCAGTTCTCCTTTTTTCCAGTGTACCTGAGTAATTTGTACCTCACTTAGTTTATTTTCAAAAAGTTGTAAGGCTTGAACAGCTTCAGGCGTCAAAATTCTCAAAGAGGAGGGGTTTGAGTCTCCTTTTAAAACATCGAAAAGAGGTTGTAATTTATCTGTAGTTATACCTAAAGTTGGCCTGATCCAATTAATATTGCCCAAAAGTTTTTGTAAATCATTTAAGGTACACTGAGATTGTTTTTTAAGGTTAATTTTTGTGGTTTAATTTGTCTATTATTGATTAAATACCCAAGATACTCAAAAGGATGCGGTCTCTGAACCTTTTCCGGAGCTATTATTAAATAATATTTTTGTAGACATAATTAAAGTTGCTCAAAGGTGAGAATAGATTATTTTCTGTATCAGCAGCTAATAAAATGTCATCTATATAGTGAATGCAGTAAACAGAAGGGTATTGTAACCTAAAAGGCTTTAATGCACGAGTAACATATTTCTGACACAAAGTAGGACTACTTGCCATTCCTTGAGGCAAAACAGTTTATTGATATCTCATGAATGGTTCTTGTAGATTAGCTGAAGGTATGGAAAAGGCAAACTGATCACTATCTTCAGGGCAGATTAAATAATACCCATATCAGAAAGAATATTTCGTCCCCATAGATTTATTTCTATGTCCAGGACAAAAGATTGAAAATAACATGAATGGTCTTTAGGGTGAGTCCATGTCAAGAACTCAGTAATAATTTTAGGAGCTTATGCATAACCTACACCTTGTATAGGAACATTTGTATCCTGTTGAGGCCACAATCGAGGCCAATGTTTAAAAGCTATAATAGAAACATTTGCTCCTGTGTCAACCAGCCCAGAAAATTCCTTTCTATTGATATATAAAACAAAAGTTGATTTTTTTACGCTAATCGCCTGCTTCCAGTTAATGTCTGTGGATCCAAACCCTTGAGTCCCCCTAATTTATTTTTAAACCTTGTTCTTTGTAAGCATTAAGGGTAACAATACTAATTGAGCAATAGATGTTTTTGCTGGAAGGGTTAAAATTCCTGTTTGTACTGAAAGGATTAAAAAATTTCTCCCATATAATCTCCATCTATTACTCCAGGGAACACTATTAATCCTTTAAGATTCCCTATTTTCCTCCAAGGTCTTATTGCAGCCTGACATGAAGAATTAGCATTTTTAAAAGCCAATTGCTTGACTAACATGATACCAGCAGAAGGCAGAGAAAGAGAATTTCCAGTTTAAAGTTTTTTTAGCTCAAACAGAGGAGCAGACTTGAGGTTCCTTTTGTTTTGTTTTAACCAGTAGAATTAGGCAATCCATGTCAGCCCAGAGAAAAGAGGGAACCTTTCCCGAAACAAAATGAGTCCCAACAGCTGCTAGGAAATATTCCCTTAGGTCTCTGTCCAGGGGTAGACCAACAATATTTGGTTCCAATTACAGCCCTTAACTTGGGAAATGAATGAGGGAGAAGCCCTCACATCTACTAGGCAGAGGAACAGAGTGTTAGTATCCCCTTCAGTTTGATTTTATTTTTAGCCAGACCAATAAGGTCCCCTTTTTTGCATTGTCTTAATCCCAAATGTTTCTATGAGGTGGTGTCGCAAAGACACACAAAGGAGTAGGGGTGCCCCCTCTAATGAGGAGACCAGTCAGATGCCAATTTGACCATGTCCCGAAGGAATTTAGGTGATGCTTAGCCATAGCGGTCTCAGCATTGTGACTTACGATCAGAAACTATTCCAATGCTACCATAGACTGTATGCTGACCACCATGGAATCACAGATAAACCCACTCGGACTCCGTAGGCCTTTGGGGACCTTAAGGGTACCCACCCATGGAGCCACAGAATCAAACTCGGCAGGCAAGCCAGACCAAGTCGCACATTCACACTCACATACACACCAGAGGTTATTACATTCCCTCCCATAGAATTTCCACAGATAAGACCAAAAACAATGACGATGACAACTGGACAAAACAAGTACAGAAGTGGCCACAAAACAGGTTTTTACAGATTTACTAAAGGGCCCGACCGACGTCTCGGTGCGGTCCCAGGGCGGGAAGTAGTGCTGCATCCAGCCTTCCACTTGATACCCCAGATAGAACCACATGTGCATCCAGAATTTATATGATAAGTTAATTTACCTCTGGAGGTTTGGAAACAGTTACCCAAGTTGGCACAGAAACAGGAGAAGAAGGAGAAGGCAGAAGAGACAAGGTGACAGCAGGAGGCATTGAAAAAAAAAAAAAACCTTATTTAAAATCTTATTTCAATGCCTTTTAGGGCTGTGAGATGTATAAGACTGTTTGATCTTATCTCCTACTTTATTTCAGGTTTTTACATTAATAGTTCACTTCTGGAGTCCAGCTCCAGCAGGTCCAGAGTCCCCTGAAGGAGAGTATTTGATTTTTTTTCTCTTATCTCACTTTCCTCCATGCTTCTAAGTCTACTGTTCCTTCTTGTGGGAACCAAGGACAAAGCTCTACTATGAAAGACAGAAAATCTTGTAATGCCTTAGAACTAATTTTACTTCCTTTTTGTTTTAACAGTGCCTCTAGGGCCAACACAAAATAGGTATGCTTGACAGAATGCTTTTGTCCCATATTATTTTACTCCCGTCATCTGGTCTTGTACAAGTTCCCTTACCTGACCAAAGACAGTGCTTCCTGAGCCGTATGCTCACATCTGTAAATGTCTCGCGTCCCTTTTTGGGTGCCAGATGTAGTGCGCACATGGGCACACAGAAGCAGGGACACGAGGGCAAGGGAATGAGGAAAAGAAGAGAGAATCAAAGGATGGGAACGGGAAGGACAACATGAGTGATGCCCATATTGCCACTTTATTTCTCACATGCAAGTAATTTTATACAAACAGCCACAGCTAAGAGAAGGGTTTTTTTCTAAACAAAACTTTTTCTGTTCCCACAGTTATTGTTACAACATTTTCCTGGGAACTTTATATCTCTTCTTATTGTTATTATAAGAGTGCCAAAGTGTGAAGTACATTTGTACAATAACATCTTAACTCAAAAAGCTTGAAGGACATTGATGCAATAACATCTTAACTCATGTGAATTAACCTCTGAGGAACTGAATCAGCCACAAGAGTTGTAAGAGTACGAGAGCTTTGCTCCATCACACTCTCCTTACTGACTCCTTGCAGCTGCTTCCCACAGCAGAAGAATAAAACTAGACCAGTTTCTTACATCATACATAATAATAAATTCAAAATGGCTGAAGGACCTGAATGTGAGACAGGAAACCATCAAAACCCTCGAGGAGAAAGTATGGAACAGATTCCTTGACCTCAACAGTAGCAATTTCCTTCTCAACATATCCAGAAGGCAAGGGAAATGAAAGTGAAAATGAACTATTGGGACCTCATCAAGATATTAAGCTTCTGCACTGCAAAGGAAACAATAAAGGAAACTAATAGGCAACAGATGGAATGGGGAAAGATAGTTGCAAATGATATATCAGATAAAGGGCTAGGATCCAAAATCTACGAGGAACTTTTCTAACTCCACACCCAAAAAATGAATAATCCAGTGAAGCAATGGGCAGAAGACATCAATAGACACTTCTCCAAAGAGGACATCCAGATGGCCAACAGGCACATGAAACGATATTCAGCGTCACTCATCATCAGGGAAATACAAACCAAAACCATACTGAGATACCGCCTCACACCAGTCAGAGTGGCTAAAGTGAACAAATGAAGAGACTTTAGATGCTGGCGAGGATGTGGATAAGCGGGAACACTCCTCCACTGTTGGTAGGAAGGTAAACTGGTGCAGCCATTCTGGAAAACAGTATGGAGGTTCCTCAAAATAGTATCAGTAAAACTCCCGTATGACCCCGCAATAGCACTGGTAGGGTTTTATCCATGGGAACCAGAAGTGCTGACACATAGGGAAACATGTACCCCAATGTTCATAGTAGCACTGTCAACAATAGCCAAATCATGGAAAGAGCCTCAATGTTCATCACCTGATGAATGGATGAAGAAGATGTGATATATATACACAATAGAGTACTATATGGCAATGAGAAAGAATGAATTATGGCCATTTGTAGGAAAGTGGATGGAACTTGAGTGTGTCATGCTAAGCGAAATAAGTCAGGCAGAGAAAGACAGGTACCATATGTTTGCACTCATAGGTCTAACAGGAGAACAGGAGAAACCTGATGGAGGGCCATGGGGAGGGGAAGAGGGAAAGAGACTTGGGGAGAGAGAAGGATGCAAAACCTGAGAGACTATTGAATACTGAAAATGAACCAAGGGTTGAAGGGGGAAGTGGGGGTAGTGAGGTAGTGGTCATGGAGGAGGCACTTGTGGGGAAGAGCACTGGGTGTTATATGGAAACCAATTTGACAATAAACTATTAAAAAAAGAATATTAGAAAAGTAAAAATAAATAAATACATTAAAAATCATCCTCTCCAATTAAAAAAATAAAAATTGAAAATAAAAAATAAAAAAAATAAATTAAACAGCCCTTCAAGACATTTTAAAGGGGACCACGTGAGGGCAGAAAAGGTGAAAAAAAATTAAAGACTAAAAGCAACAAGGCTACAAAGGACCAGAGAACACCACCAAAACCTCTAATTCTACAAGAAACATAAGGGCAATTAATTCATATCTTTAAGGACTCACCGTAGATGTCAATGGAGTAACTTCTCCAATCTAAAGACATAGGGTAACAGAATGGATAAGAAAACAAGATCCATCTATATGCGGTTTGCAAGAGACCTACATTAGACCTAAAGACACCTTCAGGCAGAAAGTAAGGGGGTAGAGAGGAACTTTTCTAACTCCACACCCAAAAAATGAATAATCCAGTGAGGCAATGGGCAGAAGACATCAATAGACACTTCTCCAAAGAGGATATATCATGCTAATGGTCACCAAAAAAATCCATAGTAGCCATACATATATCAGAAAATCTAGACTTTAAAATAGAAACTAACAAAATATAAAGAAAGGCGGTACATCATAATTAAGGGGATTATCCATGTAGAAAACATAACAATTGTAAACATTTATGCTCCAAATGTGAGAGCACGCAAATATAAATCAATTAATCATAAACATAAAGAAACTCACTGATAATAATACCATAATAGTAAGAGAGTTCAACAAGGCACTTACACCAATGGACAAATCACCTAAACAGAAAAATCAACAAGGAAACAATAGTTTTGAAGGACACACTGGACAGGGTGGACTTAACAGATATATTCAAAATATTTAATCCTAAAGCAGAAAAATACACATTCTTCTCCAGATCACGTGGAACGTTTTCCAGAATAGATCACATAATAGAACACAAATCAGCCCTCAACAAGTACAAAAATATCGAGATAATACTTTGCATATTTTCAGATCATATGCTATGATATTCTAAATCAACCAGGAGAAAATATGTGGAAAGATAATAAATACTTGGAGACTAAAGACTATCCTACTAAAGAGTGAATGGGCTAATCAAGAAGTTAAAGAGGAAATAAAAAGTACATGGAACCCTATGAAAATGAAAACATCACAGCCACAAACTTCTGGGATCTAGCAAAGATGGTCATAAGAGGGAAGTATATGGCAATCCAGGCCTTCTTAAAGAAGGAAGAAAGGTCTCAGATACACAACCTAACGTTACACCTCAAAGAACTGGAAAAAAGAACAGCAAATAAACCCCAAACTAGCAGAAGACAGGAAATAATAAAGATTAGAGCAGAAATCAGTGCTATAGAAATGAAAAAAAAAATCCATTAGAACAGATCAATGAAACTAGAAGCTGGTTCTTTGAAAGAATTAACAAAATTGATAAACCAGTAGCCAGTTTGATCAAAAAGAAAAAGGAAAGGACCCAAATAAGTAAAGTCAAGAATGAAAGAGAAGAGATCAAAACCAACATAGCAGAAATAAAAACAATAATAAAAGAACATTATGAACACTTATGTGCCAATAAAACTGGCAATCTGGAAGAAATGGACAGATTTATAGAAACATATAAACTACGAAAACTGAAACAGGAAGAAATAGAAAATTTGAACAGACCCATAACCAGTAAAGAAATCAAATTAGTAATCAAAAATCTCCCCCAAAACAAGAGTTCAGGGCCATATGGCTTTCGAGGGGAATTCTACCAGATACTTAAGGAAGTTAAACCCATTCTCTTGAAGCGGATCCAAAAAACAGAAATGGAGGGAAACCTTCCAAACTCTTTCTATGAAGCAAGCATTACCTTGATTCCAAAAGCAGACAAAGAACCCATGAAAAAAGAAAACAATAGACTAATTTCCCTGATGAACATGGAGGCAAAAATCCTCAAGATAGTAGCCAACCAGATCCAACAATACATCAAAATAATTATTCACCATGACCAAGTGGGATTTATACCTGGAATGCAGGGCTGGTTCAATATCCACAAAACAATCAATGTGATTCATCATACCAATTAAAGAAAGGACAGGAACCACATGATCATCTCAATAGATGCAGAGAAAACATTTGACAAAATACAGTATTATTTCTTGATAAAAACCCTTAAGAAAGTAGGGATAGAAGGATCATACCTTGAGATCTTAAAAGCCATATATGAAACACCAAATGCTAATATCATCCTCAGTGGGGAAAAACTGAGAGCTTTCCCCTTAAGGTCAAGAACAAGACAGAGATGTCCACACTCACCACTGTCATTCAATATAGTATTGGAAGTCATAACCTCAGCAATTAGACAATGAAAAGAAATAAAAGGCATCCAAATTGTCCAGGAGGAAGTCAAACTTTCACTCTTCACAGATGACATGATACTCTATATGGAAAAGATTCCACCAAAAACTGCTAGAACTAATCCAGAAACTCATCAAAATGACAGGATACAAAATCAATGCACAGAAATCAGTTGCATTCCTGAACACCAATAATGAAGAAAGAGAAGAGAAATCAAGGAATTGATACCATTTAGAACTGCACCAAAACCCATAAAATACCTAGGAATAAACATAACCAAAGAGATGAAAAATCTATACACTGAAAACTATAGAAAGCTGTTGAAGGAAATTGAAGAAGACACAAAAAGTGGAAATATTATTCCATGCTCTTGAATAAGAAGAACAAATATTGTTAAAATGTTACTACAACCCAAAACAATGCACATATTCAATGTAATTTTTATCAAAATAACACCAGCATTCTTCACAGACCTAGAACAAACAATCCTAAAATGTGTATGGTACCAGAAAAGACCCCAAATAGCCAAAGTAATCTTGAAAACGAAAACCAAGGCAGGACACATCACAATCCCAGACTTAAAGCTGTATTACAAAGCTGTAATCATCAAGACAGTATGGTACTGACCTAAGAATAGACACTCAATCAATGGAACAGAATAGTGAACCCAGAAAAGGAGCCACAAACGTATGGCCAACTAATTTTTGACAAACCAGGAAAGAATATTCAATGGAATAAAGACAGCCTCTTCAGCAAATGGTACTGGGAAAACTGGACAGCGACATGCAGAAAAATGAACCTGGATCACTTTCTTACACCATACACAAAAATAAACTCAAAATGGATGAAAGACTTAAATGTAAGTCAGGAAGCCATCAAAATCCTTGAGGAGAAAGCAGTCAAGAACCTCTTCGACCTTGGCTGCAGCAACTTCTTACTCAACACATCTCTAGAGGCAAGGGAAACAAAAGCAAAAATGAGCAATTGAAAACTCATCAAAATAAAAAGGTTCTGCACAGCAAAGGAAATAATCAGCAAAACTAAAAGGCAATGGACGGAATGGGAGAAGATATTTGCAGACGACATATCAGATAAAGTTGGTATCCAAAATCTATCATGAACATATCAAACTCAACACCCAAAACCCAAATAATCCAGTGAAGCAATGGGCTAAAGACATGAAAAGACACTTCTCCAAAGAAGACATCCAGACGGCCAACAGACACATGAAACAATAGAAATACAAATCAAAACCACAATTAGATACCACCTCACACTCAT
Source organism: Mungos mungo (assembly GCA_004023785.1). Taxonomy (NCBI): domain Eukaryota; kingdom Metazoa; phylum Chordata; class Mammalia; order Carnivora; family Herpestidae; genus Mungos; species Mungos mungo. Next base: position 31,026 of record PISW01010211.1, on the reverse strand, counting down.
CAGAATGGCCTACATCAACAAGTCAGGCAATAACAGATGCTGGAGAGGATGTGGAGAAAGAGGATCTTTTTTGCACTGCTGGTGGGAATGTAAATTGGTGCAGCCCCTCTGGAAAACAGTATGGAGATTCCTCAAAACATTAAAAATAGAACTTCCCTATGACCCAGGATTTGCACTACTAGTTATTTATCCAAGGGATACAGGTATGCTGTTTCGAAGGGACACATGCACCCCAATGTTTATAGCAGTACTATCAACAATAGCCAAAATAAGGAAAAAGCCCAAATGTCCATTGGCAGATGAATGGATAACAAAGATGTGGTATATATATACAATGGAGTATTACTCAGAAACCAAAAAAAAAAAAAAAAGAAAGAAAGAAAGAAAGAAAGAAAGAAATATTACCATTTGCAACTACATGGATGGAAATAGAGGGTATCATCCTAAGCGAAATTATTCAGTCAGAGAAAAACAAATATATGACTTCACTCATATGAGGACTTTAAGATACAAAACAGATGAACATAAAGAAAGGGAAGCAAAAATAATATAAAATCAAGGAGGGGAACAAAAACATAAGGCAGTCTTAAATATGGAGAAAAAACAGGATTACTGGAGGGGTTGTGGGAGGGGAGATGGGCTAAATGGGTAAGGAACATTAAGGAATCTACTCTTGAAATAATTGTTTCACTATATGTTAACTAACTTGGATGTAAAGTAAAAAAAATAAATAAATAAAATTTAAAAAATTAAGAATAGATTCATGAAATTCTTGGATAACTTTAAACTAACAAACATTCCCATTATATAAGTCCTAAATAAAGAAGAAAGAGAGAAAGCACAAAAACTTATTTGAAGAAATAATAGCTGAAAACTTCTGCAACCTAGGGAAAGATATAGATATCCAGATTGAAGAAGCATAGGGTTTAAAACAAAATTAACCAACATAGATCCACACAGCAACATATAATAAAGTGTCAAAACTCAAACCAAACACAAAATGTGTAAGGCAGCAAGAAAAAAGTAAAAAGTTACATACAAGAGAAACCCCACAAGGCTATCAATGGATTTTTCAACAGAAACTAAGCAAGCAAAGTGGGAGTGGCATGTTATATTCAAAGGGCTGAAGAGAAAAACCTACAACAATAGTCTAACAAGGATTGTTATCATTCAGAATTCAAAAAAGATAAAAAGTTTCCCAAACAAACATTAAAGGAGTTTTTCATCACTAGACTCATTTACAAGAAATGTTTAAGTGGGAAGAAAGTAATAATTAGATGTAAGCAAATTATAAAATATAAAGATGTAATATATGATACTGTATACATAAAACATTGAAAATGAATGTTTTTAATAATATGGCTGACTTTAAATGACCATCAACATAATAAAGACAGGTATTACTTAGTATGTTATCTAAAAACCTAATGGAAACCACAAACCAGAAACATATAATAGAAACAGAAAAAAAGAAAGAGAAAGAAAGCCAAACATAACACTACAAGAACTCATAAATAACAAAGATATTAAGAGAAAAAGAACAGAGGACAAGTAAAACAACCATAAAATAATAACAAAATGGCAATAAGGACATATATTAATAATTACCTTAAGTGTAAATTACCTAAATGTTCCAATTAAAAGACATTTAAAAATGGTTTTAATAATTCCATCTGTATGTGGCCTACTGAGATTCAACTCAGAGCTACAAACACATAAAGACTGAAGATGAAGGGATAAAAAAATAATAATAACAATCAAATGAAAACCATTTGATGAGGGTGTCATGCTAACCGAAATAAGTCAGGTGGAGGACAGATACCATATGTTTGCACTCATAGGTCTAACAGGAGAACAGGAGAAACCTAATGGAGGACAATGGGGAGGGGAAGGGGGAAAGAGAGTTGGGGAGAGAGAAGGACCCAAAACTTGAGAGACTATTAAATACTGAAAACCAACCAAGGGTTGACAGGGGAGGGGGAGGGGGAAGGGAGACAGTGGTCATGGAGGAGGGCACTTGTGGGGAAGAGCACTGGGTGTTGTATGGAAACCAATTTGACAATAAACTAATAAAAAGAATAACAATCAAATGAAAACCAAAAAAGAAGCCCTGGAAAGCAATACTTATATCAGGCAAAATAAACTTTGAATCAAGGCCTGCAACAAGAGACAAATAAGGGCATTACATAAAGATAAAGGGATTAATTTAACATGAGTATATACAAGTGTAAACCCTTAGAAACCTAACATTAGACTTAGGTGTAAGTACATAAAGGAAATATTAATGGATGTTAAAGGAGAAATTGATGGCAATACAATAAGTGGTCTTTAATGCCCCACATACATCAATGGATAGATAATCTGAGTAGAAAAACAAGGAAATAGTGTCTTTTAATTGCATATTAGAATGGATGAACATAACAGATGTATGCAGTACATTCCATCCAAAAACAACAGAATACATTATTTTCAACTGTAAATGGAGCATTCTCCAGAATAGATTGCATATTAGACCTCAAAATGAGTCTTAGAAAATTTATTTTTCTTAATTTTTTAAATGTTTTACTTATTTTTGAGAGACAGAGACAGCTTGAGCAGTGGAGGGTCAGAGAGAGGGGGAGACACAGAATCTGAAGTCAGGCTCCAGGCTCTGAGCTATCAGCACAGAGCCCAACACTGGGCTGGAACCCATGAACCGTGAGATCATGACCTGAGCTAAAGCCAGACGCTCAACTGACTGAGCCACACAGGTGCCCCTTGTCTTAGAAGATGTTAAAAGATTGATCATATTATGCATCTTACTTGATAAAAGTGGTATAAAATTACAAATCAATCACAATTAAAAAACTGGAGAAAACACAAACAACGTGGAAGGTTAACCACATGCTACTGGTATGGATCAACAAAGAAATTCAAGAAAAAAAACTTAAATACAAGGAGACAAATGAATATAAAAACGAATCTGTCCAAAATGTTTGGGCAGAGCAAAGACAGTTTTAAGAGGAACATTTACAGTGATACAGGCCTAGCTTAGGAAATAAACAAACAAACCTTTAAATACATAGTCTAACCGTAAATGTAAAGGAACTAGAAAACAAGAATAAACAAAGCTTAACGTGAGAAGAAAGAAAGGAATAATAAAAATCAGAGCATAATAAATGACATAGAGACAAAAAACACCCAGAAAAAATCAATAAAACCAAAAGTTAGTTTCTTAAAATAAAAAGATAATAGTAATAAACCCTTAGTGCTGGAGTCCCACTCCAACCAGTCCAGGGGTATCCTGAAGGAGGGTTGGAGTCGGCGCGAAGAAATGGACACAGACAGCTCAGGTGAACAAATCTAGGCAGTTTATTTGATTTTTCAGTAAGCTTATATATGCTTTCTACTTTCTATATGTTTGCGTCAAGCTTTTGTTTTTACTCTCAGAAAGTTCTCAGGGAATTCATCCATGAGAAAACTTTCTGGTTATTTCCTTGCTACTTTTTTAATTCAAAGAATTAATCTTTAATCTTACTATTTCTATGCCTGACAAGCTAAAGGGCTAGTTATTATTTAGATTTATTATTCCGATTGTTTTAACCGAAACTTGTAGAGCTTATTCTTTAGAGAAATTGGAGCGTGACTGCTTTTTTGGTAACTGCTCACTGTAACAGGGGCATATTTATCTTCAAAGAGTCCTTAATGATTAACTGATTGCTAAGTTATAGGGAAATGCCCAGTAAGAAAAATTTAAGCTGATTGACTAAGCTGACTGATTAGAAGAAGAAATATCAGTAGCTTCGCTTCCAGAGAACCGCTTTGCGGTCTTCTCTTGTCGACCGCCTGGGCTTTGCCATCAGGTGGGTGATGAAGGTTGGCTCCTGGCATCTTAGCAAGACTCCTCATGAAAAAAAAAGAGAAAAAAAGAAATAAAGTAAAAAAACAATAGAAAAGTAACATGGCACCTGTGTGGCTTAGATAGTTAAGCATCCAACTCTTGATTTTGGCTCAGCTTATGATCTCATGGTCGTGGGTTTGAGCCTGGCATCAAGGTTTGTAATGAGCGTGGAGCCTGCTTGTGATTCTCTCTTCCTCTCTCTTTGCTCCTACCCCACTCATTCTCTTTCTCTCAAATAAGTAAATAAACACTAAAAGAAAGAGAAGTAACAAGTGACACTACACTTGTTACAAATAAAAAGAATTATAAAAACACGACAAAATATATATGCCATTAAATTTGACAACTTATAAGAAATTAATAAATTCCTAAAACACATAAAATTATTGAAAATAGAATCAGGAAGACATAAAATCTGAATAGATCCAGGGAGCATGAGTGGCTCAGTTGGTTAAGTGTCCGATTCTTGGTTTTGGCTCAGGTCATGATCTCACAATTTCATGAGTTTGAGCCCCATGTCCGGCTCTGTGTTGACAGCACAGAGCTTGCTTGGGGTTTTCTCTCTATACCTTTCTCTCCTTCCCTGCCCCACTCACACTGTCTCTGTCTCTCTCATATAAATAAATAAACTTTAAAAAATCTTAAAAGACTAATTACTAGTACCAAAATTGAACTGGTAATAAAAAAGATACCAAAAAAAAAAATAAAAATCTGGAATCAGGTGGATTCATGGGCTGTTTCTGACACACAGTTAAAGATGCGATAATACCTACTTCCACATTATTTTCAAAAACAGGAGTGGAAGGAAAACTTTTGCATACATTCTAAAGGCCCATGTTACTCTGACACAACAACCAAAGACCCCACAGAAAAGAAACTACAGGCAAATATCACTGAAGAACATCAATGCAAACATCTTTAAGAAAATATGTGTAAACTGCATTTGACAATACATTTAAAGTTCCTTCATCACAATCAAGTGAGATTTATTCTGGGGATGCAAGAATGATTTAATATTTGCAAATCAGTCAACAGAATATATTACATAAACAAGTTGAAGAAGTTTATTGTTATCATAAGATTAGTTCAATAAATGCAGGGAAATCATTTGAAAAATTTCAACATCAATTTATAATAAAAGTTCTCAACAAAATGGGGTTAACATACCTTAACATAATACAGGCTAGATATATAAAACCCCTAGTTAACATCATAGTCAATGGTGAAAAACTGAGAAGTTTTCCTCTAAGATCAGGAGTAAGACAAGGATGCCCACTCTCAACACTAATTCAACAAAGGGCTAGAAGTCCTAGGCACAGCAATGAAAGAAAGAAAGAATGAATGAATGAATGAAAGAACGAAGGGAGGAAGGAAAGAAAGAAAGGCATCTATATTGGAAAAGAAGTTAAACTGTCAATATTTGCAAATGCCATGATACCATACATAAAAAAAAAAGATCCTGACGAACAGAGGGGAAAAAGTACCTAACAAACAATGAATTCAGTAAATTTGTAGAATACAGAAATCAGACAACAGAAACAAAAGACATCCAAATTGGTAAGGAAGAGGTAAAATTTTCATTATTTGCAGATGACATGATATTATATATAGAAAATTGAAAAAATTCACCAAACACTACTAGAACTGAAAAATTAATATGGTAAAGTCCCAAGGCACACATCAATGCACAAGATCTATTGCATTACCATAAACTAATAATAAAGCAGAAAAAAAGTGAAATTAAGAAACAACCCAATTTACAATTGCACCAAAAACAATAAATTACATAGGAATAAACTTAAAGAGTTCAGAGAAGTTTATTCTGAAAACTATAAAACACTGATGAAAGAAATTCAAGACATCGTAAAGAAATAGAAAGACATTCAATGCTCATGGATTGGAATAATAAATATTGTTAAAATGTCTATATTATCCAAAGCAATCTATGGATTTGATGTAATCTCTATCAAAATACCAACAGCATTTTTTACAGAACTAAAATAAAAAATCTTAATATTTGTATGGAATCACAAAAGACCTAAAATAACCAATGCAATCTTAAAAAAGAAAAACACAACTGGTGTTATGACAATTCCAAACTTCATGTTATATTGCAAGTGGTATTAATTAAAATAGTATGAAATTTCCATAAAAATAAAACAAAGATTAATGGAACAGAATAGAAAACCCAGAAATGAGCTCATACTAAATGGTAATTTTTGAGAAAGTAAGAACAAATATCCAATGTTTAAATGACAGTCTCTTCAACAAACAGTTTTGGGAAAAAATGGTGAGCTACTCGCAAAAGAAAGAAATTGGACCACTTTACACAAAAATAAACTCAAAATGGAAGAAAGACCTAAATGTGAGACTTGAAACCATACAAATCCTAGAAGTAAGATAAGGTACTTATTTCTCTGATAACAGTCATAGCAAAAATTCTGTAGATATGTTTCCTGAAGCAAGGGAAATAAAAGGAAAAATAAGCTGTTGGGACCACAGCCAAATAAAATGTTTCTGCACAACAAAGGAAAAATTCAATACAAGTAAAAGGTAACCTATTGAAAAGTAGAAGATATTCACAAATGACATATCTGGGGCGCCTGGGTGGCTCAGTCGGTTGAGCATCCAGCTTTGGCTCAGGTCATGATCTCACGGTTTGTGGGTTTGAGCCCCGCATCAGACTCTGTGCTGACCACTAGCTCAGAGCCTGGAGCCTGTCTTCAGATCCTGTGACTCCTTCTCTCTCTGACCCTCCCCTGCTAATGCTCTCTCTCTTAAAAGTAGATAAAAACAAAACATAGCAATAAAAAATAAATAAAATAAAATAAAATAAAATAAAAATAAAGTTTAAGGATTCCCTGAGCCTGAACTGATGGATTAACAAGACATAAAGGATTAGAAAGCCATAGATTGCTCACACCCAAGGTTGGGTAAACAAGATCAGGTAAATAAGTATAGAGAAGGTGAGGCAGAGACCCCAGTATGGTGGGCAGGGGGTGGTGGAAAAGGCCTCAATATAGAACAAAGGTATATGAAATAAACAAGATTATGTATTCAGAGTGAACGTGTCCCCCAATTAAGTACTATAGCAGAAAGCTGCTTTCATAGGAAGGACAAACCAAATTAGGTTAACAGGTAAGTAGGGCTATAGACCACAACAGGGCAAAGCTGCCCTGAGCAGAGATAATTAACAAAAAGAAAGGTGCCTTGTTATCCCTGAAGTAGTTTACTCTGTCTTTCTTGACTCCTAGACCAGTTTTAGGTAAACTGAGGTGGTGCCTCATGTCTGCTGTAAACAACCTTCTGCCCAGCTGCCCCTGTGCTGGGATTTTGGTTTGTATTAACCCAAACCCCTAACCCCGCAAATCTTCAAGACCCCCTTTCCCGCAAATCCATGAGTTAATGTTCACTGTTTCATTGTCTTTGTGCACATCCACCACCATGTTTGTAAGCTTTATGATCCTAATAAAATTGGCGCAAGGACACTTAATCAGGGTTCTTTTCTTCTTCTAGACATTAGCCATCTCTTGCATTTTAATCCTGTGTCCTGCTTTCTTTCTAGACAAGAAAAAGTCCTACACCCAGAGTCTACGACACTTAAAAACATCAATATAAACGAACTCCTTAACTTAAAAATAAGTCCTTAACTTAACACATAAGGCTAGATGGAAGTTTCTCAACAGAAATTTGGCAAGCCAAATGGAAGTGTCATGATATAATCAAAGTGCTTCATGGGGAAAATCTGCAGCAAGAATACTCTATTCAGCAATGCTATCACTTGGGAAAGGAGAGATAAAGAAATTCCCTGACAAACAAAATTAAAGGAGGCCATGACCACTAAACTAGCCCTGCAAGAAATATTAAAAAATAGTCATTGAGTGCAAAGAGAGACTGAAGTGACAAAGACAAAAAAAGAATCAGAGAAGTCTCCAAGAAAAATGAGAAAACAAGTAATAAAATGGCAATAAATATGTATGTATTAATAATTATTTTGAATTTAAATATACTAAACACTTCAATCAAAATATACAGGATTCCAGAAAGGCTAAAAATATAGCCATCTATATGCTGCCTGAATGAGACTAATTTTAGACCTAAATACAACTGCAGATTGAAAATGAGGAGATGGAGAAGAAATATTTATCATTCAAATGGATGTCAAAGAAAGGCAAGTAGCAATACTTATATCAGAAAAATAGACTTTCAAACAAAGACTGTAACAAGACAAAAGGGAAGGCACTATATAATCATGTAGTGGACAATATAAGGAGATCAAACAACTGTAAATATGCACCCAATATGGAAGCACCCAAATATATAAAGCACTAACAAACGTAAAATAGTAAAGTGATAAAAATACAAAACTATTAGGGGATTTTAACATGCCATGAATATCAATGGGCAGTGCATCTAAACAGAAAATAAACAATGGCTTTGAATGACACATAGCATCGGATAGACTTAACAAATGCATTCAGAACATCCTATACTAAAACAGCAGAATACACATTCTTTTCAAGTGCACATAGAATATTCTCCAGAATAAATCATATATCAGGCCACAAAACATGCCTCAACAAATACAAAATAATTGATGTCATAGCATTTCACTTTTCTGATCATAATGCTATGAAACTAGAAGTAAAACACATACACCAAAAACATCAGGAAAGACTACCAATGCATGAAGATTTAACAAAAAGCTGCCAAACAATGAATGGGTCAAGCAGAAAATCAAAAAGCAAAGAAAAAATAAAAAGTACACACAAAAAAAATAAAAATGGAAGAAAAAGGTCAAATACCTTAGGAATGCAACAAAAGTGGTTCTAAGAGGGAAGTACATAGGAGTACAGGCCTATATCATGAAACAAGAATATTATCAAATAAACAATCTATCTTACACCTAAAGGAGCAAGAAAAACAATCACAAATAAAGCCTAAAACCAGAATAAGTAAGGAAATAGTAAAGTTTAGAGCAGAAATAGATGATGTCTACACTAAAAAATTAATAGTAGAGTCCATCAATAAAAACAGGATCCGGTTCTTTGAGAAAATTAATAAAACTGATAAACCTCTACCCAGATGTCTCAAAAATAAAATACAAAGGACCCAAAGAAATAAAATTACAAATGAGAGAGGAGAAATAAACAACACAGAAATACAAAAATTAGAATATTATGAAAAACTACATGCCAAAAGTTGGAAAACATGGAATAAATGAATATATTCCTAGAGGAATATAAACTATCAAAACTCAAATGGGGTGTTCTTGCTGTTCCCTTTCTAGTTTCCTTAGGTGCTCTGATAGGTTTTGAGTTTGTGCTTTTTCTCATTTGTTGAGGAAACTAGAAAAGGAGCAGCAAGAACACCCCAAACCCAGCAAAAGAAAAGAAATAGTAAAATCACAGCAGAATTAAACAAGATATAATCGAAAAAACAATTGAATGGATCAATAAAACCAAGAGTTGTTTTTTTGAAAAAATAAAATTGATAAACCTCTAGCTAGGTTCCTCAGAAAGAAAAGAGAGAATATGCAAATAGACAAAATCATGAAGGAAAATGGATCTATTACAACAGATCCCACAGAAATACAAGCAATCAGCAGAGATTACTATGAAAAATTGTATGCCAAAAAACTGGACAATCTAGAGGAAATGGACAAATTCCAAGAAATGGACACATGCACAACCAAAATTCAAACGGGAAGAGATAGAAAGTCTGAACAGACCCATGATTTGTGAAGTAATCAAATCAGTTATCAAAAATCTCCCAACGAATAAAAGCACAGGGCCAGATGGATTCCCAGGGGAATTCTACCAGACGTTTAAAGCAGAGTTAACGCTGATTCTTCTCAACGTATTCCAAAAAATAGAAAAATAGAAATGGAAGGAAGACTACCGGACTCATTCTATGAAGCACACATCACTTTAATTCCCAAGGCAGGCAGAGACACACACACACACACACACACACACACACACACACAAAACAAAAACAAAGAGAACTACAGGCCAATATCCTTAATGAATACGGATGCAAAAATACTCAATAAGATACTAGCAATTCAAATTCAACAGCATATAAAAAGTATTATCCATTATGATCAAGTGGGATTTATTCCCGGGTTACAAGGCTAGTTGAATATTTGCAAATCCATTAATGTGATACATCACATTAACAAAACAAAACAAAAAAATCATATAATCCTGTCAACAGATGCAGAAAAAGCATTTGACAAAATACAACATCTCCTCTTAATAAAAACCCTCGAGAAAGTCGGGATAGAAGGAACTTACTTAAACATAATAAAAGCCATTTATGAAAAGCCCACAGCTAATATCATCCTTAATGGGGAAAAGCTGAGAGCTTTCCCCCTGAAATCAAGGACACGTCAGGGATGTCCACTCTCACAACTGTTGTTTAACAAAGTGTTGGAAGTCCTAGCATCAGCAATCAGACAACAAAAGGAAATAAAAGGCATCAGAATTGGCAAAGAAGATGTCAAACTTTCCCTTTTCCCAGATGACATGATACTCTAATGGAAAACCCAGCAGACTCCACCAGAAGGCTTCTAGAACTCATCAATGAATTCAGTAAAGCTGTAGGTTACAAAATCAATGTACAGAAACCAGTTGCATTCTTATACAGCAAAAATGAAGCAACAAAAAGAGAAAGCAAGAAAGAGATCCCATTCACAATTGCAAGAAAAACCATAAAATACCTAGGAATAAACTTAACTAAAGATGTAAAAGACCTGTATGCTGAAAACTATAGAAGACTTATGAAGGAAATTGAAGAAGACACAAAGAAATGGAAAAACATCCCATGCTCATGGATAGGAAGAATAAACATTGTTAAAATGTCATTATTACCCAAAGAATTTAAATATTCAATGCAATCAGCATCAAAGTTGCACCAGCATACTTCTCAAATCTAGAACAAAGTATCCTCAAATTCGTATGGAAGCACACACACACACACACACACACACACACACACACACAAAACGTGAAAGGTCAAAGTAATATTGAAGAAGACAACCAAAACGGGGTGCATCACAATCCCAGACTTTAGCCTCTACTACAAAGCTGTCATCATGAAAACAGTATGGTATTGGCACAAAAACAGACACATGGACAAAAAGAATAGAATAGAGAGCTCAGAACTGGACCCACAAGTGTATGGCCAATTAATCTTTGACAAAGCAGGAAAGAGTGTCCAATGGAAAAAAGACAGCCTCTTCAACAGGTGGTGTTGGGAGAGCTAGACAGCAACATGTAGAAAAATGAAATTAGACCACTTTCTTACACCATACACAAAAATAAACTCAAAATGCCTGAAGGACCTGAATGTGAGACAGGAAACCATCAAAACCCTCAAGGAGAAAGCAGGAAAAAGCCTCCTTGACCTCAATCGCAGCAATTTCTTCCTTGACACATCCCCAGAGGCCAGGGAATCAAGAACAAAAATGAACTACTGGGACCTCATCAAGAAAAAAAGCTTCTGCAAGGCAAAGGAAACAATAAAAAAATTAATAGGCAATCGACAGAATGGGAAAAGATAGTGGCAAGTGGCATATCAGATAAAGGGGTGGTATCCAAAATGTATAAAGAAGCCACCAAACTCTACAGCAAAACAACAAATATCCAGTGAAGAATGAGCATGAATAGACACTTCTCCAAAGAGGACATCCAGATGGCCAACAGGCACATGAAATGATGCTCAGCGTCACTCATCATAAGACAAATACAAATCAAAACCACACTGAGATACCACTTCACGCCAGTCAGAGTGGCTAAAATGAACAAATCAAGAGACTGTCGATGCTGGTGAGGATGTGGAGAAATGGGCACCCTCCTACACTGTTGGTGGCAATGTAAACTGGTGCAGCTGCTCTGGAAAACAGTGTGGAGGATCATCAAAAAACTATCGATAGACCTCCCCTATGACCCAGCAATAGCACTGCTAGGGATTTATCCAAAGGATACAAATGTGCTGATGCATAGGAGCGCATGTACCACAATGTTCATAGAGGCACTTTCAACAATAGCCAAATCATGGAAATAGCCTAAATGTCCATCACCAGATGAATGGATCAAGGAGATGTGGTATATATATATACAATGGAGTATTACATGGCAATGAGAAAGAATGAAATATGGTCATTTGTAGGAAAGTGGATGGATCTCAAGAGTGTCATGCTAAGGGAAATAAGTCAGGCATAGGATAGATACCAAATGTTTGCACTCATAGGTCTACCAGGAGAAAGCTAACAGAGGACCATAGTGAGAGGAAGGGGGAAAGAGAGCTGGAGAGACTGAGGGACACAAATCATGAAAGACTACTACTATACTGAAAATGAACCATGGACTGAAGGGAGAGGGGTAGGGAAGGAAGGGAGTGATGGTCATGGTGGGGGGCACTTGTGGGGAGAAGCACTGGGTGTTATATGGAAACCAATTTGAAAATAAACTATAAAAAAAACTAAAACGGGAAGGAATAGAAAACTTGAACACACCAATAACCAGCAAAGAAATTGAATGAGTGATTAAAGAAAAACTCCTAACAAACAAAAGCCCAAGCAAGAAATCTTCATAGACATTCTATCAAACATCTGTTTTTTAAAAAACATTTATAACACAATTGTCACATAATTGGGTATTTCTCTACTTTGTACATAATTTTTCTTAATCACCACAGAAAAACGGCTTTTTAAAAAATAGTTTATTGTCAAATTGGTTTCCATACAACACCCAGTGCTCTTCCCCACTAGTGCCCTCCTCCATCGCCACCACCTCTTTTCCCTCTTCCAACTTCCCCTTAAACCCTCAGTTCATTTTCAGCATTCAATAGTCTCTCAAGTTTTGCATCCCTCTCTGTCCCCAACTCTCTTTCCCTCTTCCCATCCCCCAGGTCCTCCATTGGGTTTCTCCTGTTCTCCTGTCAGACCTATGAGTGAGAACATATGGTAACTGTCCTTCTCTGCCTGACTTATTTCCCTTAGCATGACACCCTCAAGGTCCATCCACTTTCCTACAAATGGCCATATTTCATTCTTTCTCATTGTCATGTAGTACTCCATTGTGTATATATACCACATCATCTTGATCCACTCATCAGGTGATGGGCATTTTGGCTTTGTCCATGTTTTGGCTATTGTTGACAATGCCGCTATGAACATTGGGGTACATGTGCTCCTATGCATCAGCACTTCTGTATCCCTTGGGTAAATCCCCAGCAGTGCTGTTGCTGGATCACAAGGGTGTTCTATGGATAGCTTTTGAGGAACCTGCACACTGTTTTCCAGAGTGGCTGCACCAGTTTACATTGCCACCAACAGTGTAGGAGGGTGCCCATCTCTCCACACCCTCGCCAGCATCTAGTGTCTTCATTTGTTCATTTTAGCCACTCTGACTGGCCTGAGGTGGTATCTCAGTGTGGTTTTGATTTGTGATTCCCTGATGAGGAGTGATGTTGAGCATCGTTTCATGTGCCTGTAGGCCACCTGGATGTCCTCTTTGGAGAAGTTCATGTCTTCTGCCCATTTCTTCACTGGGTTATTTGTTTTGTGGGTGTGAAGTTTGGTGAGTTCCTTGTAGATTTTAGAGACTAGCCCTTTATCTGATATGTCATTTGAAACTATCTTTTCCCTTTCTGTTGGTTGCCTATTAGTTTTCTTGATTGTTTCCTTTGCAGTGCAGAAGCTTTTTATCTTGATGAAGTCACACGAGTTCAGTTTTGCTTTCATTTCCCTTGCCTTTGGCGATGTGTCGAGTAGGAAATTGCTGTGGTTGAGGTCTAGGAGGTTGAATCCCACTTTCTCCTCGTGGGTTTTGATGATTTCCTGTCTCATATTCAGGTCCTTCAGCCATTTTGAGTTTATTTTTGTGTATGGTGTAAGAAAGTGGTCTAGTTTCATTCTTCTGCATGTTGCAGTCCAGTTCTCCCAGCACCACCTGCTGAGGTCTAGGAGGTTGATTCCCATTTTCTCCTCGTGGGTTCTGATGGTTTCCTGTCTCATATTCAGGTCCTTCAACCATTTTGAGTTTATTTTTGTGTATGGTGTAAGAAAGTGGTCTAGTTTCATTCTTCTGCATGTTGCAGTCCGTTCTCCCAGCACCACCTGCTAAGGAGGCAGTCTTTTTTCCATGGGATACTCTTTCCTGCTTTGTCAAAAATTAATTGGCCGTACATTTTTGGGCCCGGTTCTGGGTTCTCTATTCTATTGCAACAGTCTATGTGTCTGTTTTTGTGCCAATACCATACTGTCTTGATGATGACAGCTTTGTAGTAGAGGCTCAAGTCTGGGATTGTGATGCCTCCCGTTTTGGTTTTCTTCTTCAATATTACTTTGGCTATCGGGTTCTTTTGTTTCCATAGGAATTTGAGAATTGTTTGTTCTAGCTTTCAGAAGAATGTTGGTGCAATTTTGAGGGGGATTGCATTGAATGTGTAATTTTCTTTGGGTAGTAATGACATTTTCACAATGTTTATTCTTCCGTCCATGAACAGGGAATGTTTTTCCATTTGTTGGTCTCTTCTTCAATCTCTTTGGTAACTTTTCTATCCTTTCAATCATATAGGTCTTTTACATCTTTGGTTAGGTTTACTCCTAGGTATTTTTCGGTATTTCATGCATCATGAATGGGATCAGTCTCTTATTTCTCTTTCGGCTGCTTCATTTTTGGTGTATAGGAATGCAACTGATTTCTGTACATTGATTTTGCACCCTGCAACTTTCCTGAATTCGTGGATCAGTTCTAGAAGGCTTCTGGTGGAGTCTGCCAGGTTTTCCATGTAGAGGATCATGTCATCTGCGAAAAGTGAAAGTTTGACTTCTTTGCCAATTCTGATGCCTTTTATTTCCTTTTGAGGTCTGATTGCTGGTGCTAGGACTTCCAACACTATCTTAAACAACAGTGGTAAGAGTGGACACCCCTGTCGTGTTCCTATCTCAGGGGGAAAGCTCTCAGTTTTTCCCCATTAAGGATGATATTAGCTGTGGGCTGTTCATAAAATGCTTTTATAACGTTTAGGTAAGTTCCTTCTATTACGAGTTTCTCAAGGGTTTTTATTAAGAAAGGGGTGCTGTATTTATTCCAAATGCTTTTTTTGCATCTATCGACAGGATCATATGGTTTTTTCTCCTTTCTTTTGTTAATGTGATGGATTACATTGATGGATTTGCAAATATTGAACCACCCTGTAACCCAGGAATGAATCTCACTGGATCATGATGGATAATGTTTTTTATATGCTGTTGAATTCGATTTGCTAGTATCTTGTTGAGTATTTTTGCATCTGTATTCATTCAGATTATTGGTCTGTAGTTCTCTTTTTTGGCTGGGTCTCTCTCTGGTTTGGGTATCCAGGTGATGCTGGCTTCGTAGAAGGAGTTTGGGAATTTTCCCTCAATTTCTATTTTTTGGAGTAGTTTGAGAAGAATGGGTCTGAGCTCTGCTTAAAATGTCTTGTAGAATTCCCCTGGGAAGCCATCTGGCCCTGGGCTCTTATTCGTTGGGAGATTTTTGAAAACAGACTTGATTTCTTCACTGGTTATTGGTCTATTCATGCTTTCTATCTCTTCCCGTTTGAATTTTGGCAGTGCATGTGCATTTAGGAATGTGTCCTTTCTTCTAGGTTGTCCAGTTTGGTGGCATGTAATTTTTCACAGTAATCTCTTAAGATTGCTTGTATTTCTAAGGGATTGGTTCTAATAGATCTTTTTTCATTCATGATTTTGTCTATCTGGGTGCTCTCTCTTTTCTTTCTAGGAGCCTGGCTAGTGGTTTATGGATTTTGTTTACTTTTTCAAAGAACCAACTCTTGGTTTCATAGATCTGCTCGATTGTTCTTTTGGCTTCTATATTGTTTATTTCTGCCCTGATCTTTATTATTTCTTTCCTTCTGCTGGGTTCGGGGGGCTCTTGCTGCTTCCCTTCTAGTTCCAGTAGGTGCACTGTTAGATTTTGAACTTGTGCTTTTTCTAGTTTGTTGAAATTGGCCTGGATTACAATACACTTTCCTCTTAGGACTGCCTTTGCTGCATCCCAGAGATTTGGGATTGTTGTATTTTCATTTGCATTGGTTTCCATATACTTTTTAATTTCTTCTCTCATTGCCTGATTAACCCAATCATCCTTTAGTAGGGTGGTTTTTAACCTTCACATTTTTGGTGGTTTTCCAGACTTTTTCCTGTGGTTAATTTCAAGTTTCATAGCATTGTGATCTGAAAGTGTGCATGGTCTGATCCCTATTCATTTATACTTATGGAGGACTGTTTTATGCCCCAGTATGTGATCTATCTTGGAGAATGTGCCTTGTGCACTCGAAAAGAAGGTGAATTTCCTATCTTCAGGATGTAGAGTTCTAAATATATCTATCCGTTCCATCTGTTCCAATGTGTTGTTCAGGTCCATTGTTTCTTTAGTGATTTTCTGTCTGGTTGATCTATCCATTGCTGTCAGTGGAGTATTAAAATCCCCTACAATTAGCACATTTTGTCAATAAGATTGTTTCTTTCTGTGATTAATTGTTTTATGTTGTGGCTGCTCCCGAATTTGGCACATAGATACTTATAATTGTTAGCTCTTCCTGATGGAGTGATCCTGTAATTATTATATAATGTCCTTCTTCATCTCTTGTTACTGCCTTTACTTTAAAGTCTAGTTTGTCTGATATAAGTATGGCTACTCTGCCTTTCTTTTGGCTTCCAATTGCATGATAGATATTTCTGCATCCCTTTACTTTCAACCTCAAGGTGTCTGCAGGTCGAATATGAGTGTCTTGTCGACAGAAAATAGATGGGTTTTTTTTTTTAATCCATTCTGCTACCCTGTGTCATTTGGTTGGAGCATTCCGTCCATTGGCATTCAGTGTGATTATTGATAAATGTGGCTTTAGAGTCATTGTGTTCTCCCTAGAATTCATGTTTATAGTGATGTCTCTGGCACTTTGTATTCTTTGCAGCATTTCTCTCATAGAGTCCCTCTTAGGATTTCTTGTAGGTCATGAATTCTCTCAATTTTTGTTTATTGGGGAACACTTTTATCTCTCCTTCTATTTTGAATGACAGGCTTGCTGGATAAAGGATTCTTGGCTGCATGTTTTTGTGTTCATCACATTAAAGATTTCCTGCCATTCCTTCCTGGCCTGCAAAGTTTCATTAGATAGGTCTGTAACCACTCTAAAAGGTTTCCCTTTGTATGTGAGGGCCATTTTCTCCCTAGCTGCTTTCAGAATTCTCTCTTTATCTTTATATTTTGCCAGTTTCACTATGATATGTCGTGTCAAAGGCCAATTCAAATTACGTTAAGGAGGTTCTTTGTGCCTCTTGAATTTGAATGTGTATTTCTTTTCCGGATTTGGGAAATTCTCAGTTATAATTTGGTCTAGTATGCCTTCAGGACCTTTCTATCTGTCTTCTTCCTCAGGAATTCCTATGATATGGATGTTGTTCCGTTTGATTGTATCATTCACATCTCGAATTCTCCTTTCCTGCTCCTGGATTAAGTTCTCTCTCTTTTTTTCAGCTTCCTCTTTTGCTATAACTATATTTTCTAATTCACCTATTCTTCTCTCTGCCTCATCAATCCTCGAGGTGGCTGCCACCATTTTGTTATTTACCTCATTTATAGCCTTTTTTTAACTCATTACACCTATTTTCAAAGTGCCTAGTCATTGTCTCAGTTGATTCTTTGATGCTTTTTTCAACCCCAATGATTAATTTTATGACAAGTTTTTTAAATTCTTCATCCAGTATGTTGTCTAGATCTGCCCTGAGCAGTTCTGTTGCTGTGACTTCTTCTTGGAGGTTCTTCAGGGGAGAGGTCCTTTGTATTGTCATATTTGTTAGTTTTCAGTCTCTTGTCAGCTTTAAAAAGCTCATTGTGCACTGTGATCCTTTTACTATTGCTCTGTTAAAGGAGTCTTATTGAGTGTCCAGGGCCTGTCATTTCAGGAAATTTTCTTTTGATGTATTTCTCAGTTTCTTTTGTTGTGCCTTTGAATATTTTATATCCCTACTCAGCCATATTTGGGACTCTCTGTCATGCACACTTTGGCTTGTTTCTTGGTGTAGCCCTAAGAAGGAAAACAGACAGACAAACACAGAGGGAACAGAAGCACACAAACGCACAGACAAATCAAACAAACAAATGCATTAAAAGGGGGAAAGAAAAGAAAGAAAATGAAGAGGAAAAAGATGAAATGAAGACAAGAAAAAAAAAGAAAAATAAATAAATGAAAGGGGATCAGAGACAACAAAGGACAATGGACAGTCTAAAAGTGTATGATGAGTTGAGGGGAGAGGTAAGGATGATATACAGGAGAATATATCTGGATTTCAAGAAGGTAAAAAAGGGAGAAAAGAGATAGGAAAATAAGGCTTAAAAATTAAAAAAAAATTTAAGTAAGAAAAGGTAAAATAATAAAAAATAAGTACAGAAAAAAAGAAGAAAGGAAGAAAATGAAGAAAAAAGAAAAAGGAAAAGAAAAAAAAAAAAGCAGTAGTTCCCCCTCGTGGATTTGCATGGTTTGATGTGGTAGGTCTGGGAAGCTGCTCTCAGAGGCTCTGCCTTAGTGTCTGCAGAGAGTAGAATTGTGGCATGCCAAGCTCCACTGGAACTACACACTGTAGGCCACTCTAATGAGTCCAATGTCCTTGTGCCGCAGTTGAGCCAAGTTGTATTTTCCAGGCCTGCCTCGATTCAAAGTTCTAGTCCATGCATTTTTATGCTACCACAGATGAGATGTATTCGCTTTGGTGGCTGGCTTCTTAGGGGGAGGGATCAGTTTGTCTTGGCTCAGGCAGGGATTTCCGCTGCCCCTGCCTGAGGAGAGGTGTGCCGCCTGAGGTGAGGTGTGCAGCAGGAGGTGAAGAGCACGCCCTCACAGACACAACTGCGGATTCCCAGCCCCCAGCTGGGATCGGGATCGCGTTGGGGGAGGGATGAGTTTCTCTTGGCTTCACACAGCTGTTGCCCGAGGCGCCGGGCGCTGCCGGAAATGACCTAGGAGCTCCTGCAGTCTGAGTGCGGGCCCAGGCCTCCACTGCCGCCAACTCCCTGCCAGGATCACATAGGGGTGGGGGCTATTCTTTCCCTGTTGGCACCCTGGATTTGGGATTCGTGTGGCCAATGCTGGGGTGAGTTGTGCCATGGAAATGAGGTGCATGCTCCCACTCCCAAAACCAAGGTCTAAGTGACTGCCCCTGGCACTGCCACTGCTGTGGCCGCTGACTCCCCACCGAGATGGTGCAGGGCTGGAAGCTGTTCTTTCTTTTGCACCACCTGGGTTCAGGATTTGGGCTACCCAGCAGTTATATATGGAGTGAGAGTTTTTCTCTCCAAGCACAGTTACACATTCTTTATCTCTTCCCCAGAGACAGTAGTATGAGTGTGTTCAGTCTCTCTGTTTCTTCCCTTTGTCTCTCGGGCTCCACGTGGTTGCCCCGTGTTGAGCTGGGGCTCCTACCTCCACTGCCCGTCTTGGGCTGGCCCATTTTCCAGTCTCCCCAATTAGCACTCACTCAGGTATCTTTGAGGTTCTCTTCTTTCTGGAGTCCGTATTTTCTCCTTCCGCTCTTGCAGATGAGAGTAATGTCCTTCTCAGCTCGATAGATGGGGCAGACGAAGTTTACAGAGCTCCCTTCCTCTTCGCCATCTTGGCTCCTCTCCCAAAAGGCTGCTTCTTAACTTTATATCTGGTGGTGGCAAGCACTAAAATCCTGATTTTAATAGAATGGTAGTAAAAATGCCTCAGTGATTTAAATTGAAAGGAGTACATTGGTTCACAGCTCTTGCATTCAGTTATCAGGAATGCACAAATATCTTTGTATTCAAAAATACAAATAAATTATCTTCTGGCATGGACAATGACAGCAGCAAACCATTATATATTGTCAACTGAAGCCAGTAACTGATGGTTATAGTGATTTTCTTAAACATCAGCCAGCCTTCTCTTCAGTCATTTCTTTCAACTAGCTTCTCTGGGGTTATTGTTGGGGAACACTGCCTGGAACTTCCTTTCACAATTTATTAATAATGGTAAAGCTATTCTAAAAATTAAGACATGCCACCTCCGATACCACCTCCCATTCCACTCATTCCCACCAAAGATTTCATGAAGAGTTAATACTAATTCTTCTTAAACTATTCCAAAAATTGAAGAGTAAGTCTAACTCTCAAATTCATTATTTGAAGCCATATTATCTTGATGCAAATATCAGATAAAGAGACCATTAAAAAAGAGAACTACAGGCCAATATCCCTGAAGAATGTGGAAGCAAAACTTCGGAACAAAATACTAACAAACCAAATCCAACAGTGCATTAATAGAATCATTCACCACAATCAAGTGGGATTTATTCTGGAGTTGCAAGGGTGGTTCAATGTTTGCGAATCAATCAATGTGATACATTACATTAATAAAAAAGAAGAAAGACGATATGATCCTTTCAATAGATGCGAAAAAAGTAACTGACAAATTACAACATCCATTTATGATTTAAAAAAAACTCAACAATGTAGGGATAGAGGGAACATACATCAACATCATAAAGGCCACATATGTAAAACCCACAGCTAATATTATCCTTAATGTGGAAAACGTGAAAACTTTACCTATACCATTAGGAAACACATATGGATGTCCTCTCTCACCACTGTTATTTAAAATAGTACTGGAGGATGTGTCTAGTAGGAAATTGCTGCACAGAAGTGCTGATGCATAGGGGCACGTGTACCCCAATGTTCATAGCAGCACTTTCAACAATGGCCAAATCATGAAAAAAGCCTAAATGTCCATCAACTGACGGATGGGTTAAGAAGAAGTGGTTTACTGATACGATAGAATACTACGTGGCAATGAGAAAAATGAAATCTAGCCATTCATAGCAATCTGAATGGACCTCGAGGGTGTCATGCTAAGCGAAATAAGTCAGGCAGAGAAGGACCGATACCATATGTTTTCACTCATAGGTCTAACAGGAGAATCTTAACAGAGGATCATGGGGAAGGGAAGGGGGAAAAAGAGTTAGAGAGAGGGAGGGAGGCAAATCAGAATCTTGAATACTGAAAACAAACTGAGTGCTGAAGAGGAAGGGGGAAAAGGGAAGGGGAACTGATAGTCATGGAGGAGAGTACCTGTGGGGAAGAGCACTGAGTGTTATATGGAAACCAACTTGACAATAAACTATAAATAAAAAAAAATAGTACTGGAGGGATGCCTGGGTTGCTCAGTCAATTAGCATTGGACTCTTGATTTTAACTCAGATCATGATGTCATGGTTATGAGACTGAGCCCTGCACTGAGCTCCACACTGGGAATGGTGCCTTCTCTCCCTCTTCCTCAGCCCCTTCCCCAATCACTCTTGATCTCAAAACAAAACAAAACAAAACATAGTACTGGAAGTTCTAGCCACAGCATCAGACAACAAAAAGAAATAAAAGGCATCCAAATCAGCAAAGAACAAGTCAAACTTCCACTATTTGCAGATGACATGGTACTCTTTGTCGAAATCTTGAAATACATCACCAAGGACTGCTAGAACAAATAAAAGAATTCAGTAAAGCCACAGGATGCATAATCAATGTACAGAAATCTTTTGCTCCAATAATGAAGCAGCAGAGAGAGAAATTAATGAATTAACTCAATTGCAATTACACCGTATATAATGGTACCTAGGAATAAACCTAACCAAAGAACTGAGAGACCCAGTCTCTAAAAATTATAAAACAACCATAAAAGAAATCGAAGAAATGCAAACATATTCCATGTTCATTGATCGCAAGAACCATATTGTTAAAATGTCTATACTACGTAAATCTATCTACACATTTAGTTCAATTCGTATCAAACCACCAACAGCATTTTTCACAGAGCTAGAACAAACAATGCTAAAATTCATATGGAGCCAACAAAAAATCACAAATACCAAAGCGACCCTGAAAAAGAAAAGCAAAGCTGGAAGCATCACAATTCCAGACTTCAAATTAAACTACAAAACTGTAGTGATTGAAGCATTATGTAGGACTGGCTCAGTTGCTTAAGCATCCAACTTCAGCTGGGATCATGATCTCACAGTTCAGGAGTTTGAGCCCCACATCAGGCTTTGTGCTGACAGCTCGGAGTCTGGAGTCTGCTTTGGATTCTGTGCCCCCCTCTTCTGCCCTTCCCCCACTCACACTCTGCCTGTCTCTGTCTCTCAAACTAAGCATTAAAAAATAAAAATAAAAAACATTATGGTAGGTAGATCAATGTAACAGAATAGAAAACCCAGAAATGGACCCCTAACTAGATCTTTGACAAAGCAGGAAAGAATATCCAATAGGAAAAAGATAGTCATGTTAACAAATGGTGTTGTGTAAGTTGGACAGCAACATTCAAAGTATGAAACTGACCAATTTCCTGCATCATACACACAAAAAAATTCAAAATGGATGAGAGACCTAAATGTGAGACAAGAAACTATCAAAATTCTGGAGGAGAACAAAGGCAGTAACCTCTTTGACATCGGTCCTAGCAACTTCTTTCTAGTTCTGTCTCCTCTGGCAAGGGCAACAAAAGCAAAATTAAACTACTGGGACTTCCTTGAAATAGAAGGAAGGGAAGGAAATCAACAAAACTAAAAGGCAACAGACATAATGGGAAGGGAAGGAAGTCAACAAAACTAAAAGGCAACCGACAAAATGGGAGAAGAATTTTGCAAATGACATATTAGATAAAGGATTAGTATTCAAAATCTATAGAAACTTATAAAACTTAGCATCCACAAAACAAATAATCCAATTAAAAACTGGGCAGAAGATATGAATAGACATTTTTCTAAAGGAGACATACAGATGGCTAACAGACACATGAAAAGATGCTCAATGCCACTCATCATCAAGAAAATGCCAATCAAAACTACAAAGAGATATCCCTTCACATTTTTCAGAACAGCTAAAATCAACATTACAAGAAAAAAAAAACAGGTGTCCATGAGGATGTGTAGAAAAGAGAATCCTCCTGAGATGCTGCTGGGAATGGAAGCTGGTACAGCTGTTCTGGGAAAAGGTATGGAATTTCCTCAAAAAGTTTTAAAAAGTACTATCATATGATCCAGCAATTTCACTACTAGGAAATTACCCAAAATACAAATTACTATTTCAAGAAGACACATTCATCCTGTTTCTGGCAGCATTATTTACAATAGCGAACTTGTGGAAGCAGCTCAAATGTCCATCAACTGATGAATGGATAAAGAAAATCTGCTATATATATACAGCTGAGTATTACTCATACATAAAAAGAATGAAAACATGCCATTTGCAAAGACATGGGTGGAGATACAGCGTATTTGATAAGTGAAGTAAGTCAGTCAGAGAAAGATAAATATTATATGATTTCACTCATATATGGAATTTAAGAAACAAAACAAGCAAATGGAAAAATGAGAGAGAGAGAGAGAGAGAGAGAGAGAGAGAGAGAGAGAGAGAGAGAGGCAAACCAAGAAACAGACTCAAACTGATGGTTACCAGAGGTGAGGTGGATGGGGGAATGGGCTGAACAGGTGATAGAGATTAAGGAGTGCATTTGTTGTGATGAGCACTTGTAATGTATGCAAGTGATAAATCAGTATATTGTACACTTGAAACTAATATTACATTGTATGTAAACCAACAAGTATATATAAAAATGTAAAAAGGAAAAATAGGTAGTATTTCAGAAAATGGATGACAAGATAGAGATTTTTTTAAAGGACCAGTTAAATCCCTATTTAAAGAATTAGAGCCCCAAATCCCCCTCCTTACTTCACTTCTGTGGGTGACTATTTCTATTCACATCCAAGCAAAAGTCTAGGGTTTTATTCTCTGAAGAGGTATATGAACTGCAAGATGAGGGATATATCCTAACACTAAGCCTAAGCCTAACCCTAACCCCTAAGACCTAACCCTTAAATTTTAACCCCTGACCCTAACACTAACCCTAATCCTCTGGAGAGGTCTCTGAACTACAGGATACAGGGTAGATATCCTCACATGAACCCTAACACTACCTTAACCCTAACATTATATTAAAAAATAAAAAATAAAAAATTAAATAGTGGTATATATATATATATATATATATATATATATATACACACACATGGTATATATATATGTATATATATATGTATATGTATATGTATATATATATATATATATACACATACATACAATGGAATATTACTCAAACACAAAATGAATAAAATCTTGCCATTTGCAATGACATGTATTGAGCTAGAGTATATTATGCTAAGCAAAATAAGCCTGAGAAAGAAAAAAAGAGGCAAACCTTGAGGGTGTCATGCTAAGCGAAATAAGTCAGGGAGAAGGATAGATACCATATGTTTGCATTCATAGGTCTAACAGGAGATACCTGGCAGGGGACCATGGGGAGAGGAAGGGGGAAAGAGAACGAGGAAGAGTGAGGGACACAGATTAAGGGAGACTACTGAATACTGAAGACAAACCATGGACTGAAAGGGGAGGGGGAGGGAGGGAGGGGGTGATGGTCATGGTGGGGGGCACTTGTGGGGAGAAGCACTGGGTGTTATATGGAAACCAATTTGACAAGAAACTATTATTAAAAAAAGAAAAAAAAGAGAAAAAAATTAAAAAATGGATTTACTTTAAAAAAAAAGAAAAAGAAAAAAGAGGCAAACCAAGAAACAGACTCTTAATTATATAGAACAAAGTGATGTTTAATAGAGGAGAGTTTTGTTAAATAGGTGATGGGGATTAAGGAGAGCACTTGTGATGAGTAGTAGGCATTGTATGGAGGTGTTGAATCACTCTGTTGTACACCTGAAACTAATATTCCACTGAGTGTTAACTTTATTTTAGATAAAAAATTTTAAAGTTAAAAATAGAGATACCCTACAATTCAGTAAACGCACTAGTAGGTATTTACCCATATAATATGAAAATACTCATTCAAAGGAATACATGCATCCCAATGTTTATAGCCTTTTTATTTTAGTCATTCTAGAAGGTGTAAAGTGATATATCATTGTGGTTTTGATTTGTATTTACCTGATTATCAGTGATGTTGAACTTCTTTTCATGTGTTTGTGTGTTATATGGGGAAATGGGTCTATTCAATTCCTCCACCCACATATTAATTCAATTGTTTGGTGTTGAGTTGTATAAGTTCTTTACATATTTTTAATATTTACCTCATATCAGACATGTTATTGGCAAATATGTTCACACATTCAGTAGGCTGTCTTTCTGTTTTATTGATGATTTCTTTGTTGTGTGAAAGGTTTTTATTTTGATGAAATCCCAATAGTTTATTTTTGCTTTTACTTCCCTTGCCTTAAGAGACATATCTAGAAAAATGTTGCTACGGTCAACATTAGAGAAATTACTATTTCTATTCTAGAATTTTTTTGGTTTCATAGCTCACATTTAGTTCTTCAAAGCATTTAGAGTTTAGTTTTGTGTCGAGTGTTCCATTTCAATTTTTTTTACATGAAGCTGTTCAGTTTTTCCAGGACCATTGATTGAAAATAGTGTCTTTCCCTCATATTACAATCTTGCTTTGCTTGTCATACATTATTTGAGCTCTCTTTTCTGCTTCAGTAATCAATGTGTCTATTTTTGTGTCAGTACCATAGTGTTTTGATTACTACACCTTGTAGTATCCCTTGAATTCTGGAATTATGATACCTCAAATTTTCTTCCTATTTTTCAAGAATTTTTGTCTGTTGGGGGTCTTTTATGGTTCTTTTTCTGTAAAAAAATTTCTATTGGTATTTTGATAGGGATTGCATTACTTCTATAGATCCCTTTGGGTAGCATGAACATTTTAACAATATAGGTTCTTCTAATATATGAGCATGTAATATGTTTCCACTTGTTTATGTCATCTTCAGTTTATTTAATCAGTGTTTTATAGTTTTCAAAATGTTCATCTTTGACTTCATTGGTTACATTTATTCTTAGGTATTCTACTCTTTTTGGAGCAATTCTTCATTTTTTAATACTTCTTATTTTGCTACTTCATTATTAGGATATAGAAATGCAACAGATTTCTGTTATTAATTTTGTATTCTGTAACATTATGGAATTTATTTATCAGTTTTAGTATTTTATGTTGGAGTCTATAACTTTTTCTATATATAGTATGTCATCTACAAATAGTGAAAGTTTTCAGTAGAAAATTGCTGCGGTTGAGGTCAAAGAGGCTGTTTCCTACTTTCTCCTAGAGGGTTTTGATGGTTTCTTGTCTCACATTCAGGTCCGTCAGCCATTTTGAGTTTCTTTTTGTGTATGGTGTAAGAGAGAGGTCTAGTTTCATTCTTCTGCATGTTGCTGTCCAGTTCTCCCAGCACCACCTGCTAAAGAGGCAGTCTTTTTTTCCACTGGATACTCTTTCCTGCTTTGTCAAAAACTAATTGGCCATACATTTGTGGGCCCAGTTCTGGGTTCTCTATTCTATTCCATTGGTCTATGTGTCTGTTTTTGTGCCAATACTGTAAGAACCTAACAGATTCCATGACAGGCCTCAAGATCCCCTTCTAAACTAGAAGGTCTAAGGTTCAGTTTCTCCTGAACTATTAGGCGGTTACACATTACCTTAGGCAGGAGAGATCATCTTGCGGTATCCAATCAGGAAAGGCCAGCTACCTCTCCCCACATTCCTAAAGGTGAGGCCTACAGATAGAAACTTTAGATAGGACCCTGTTACCTAATGTTAAAGTTAACCCGATAGTCACCAAATAAGACCCTGAACTTGCTCTGTAATTGGTTAATTTCAAAGATACCCTAAATGTTGTAATTGGGTCCCGCCAAAAGTAACAAACGCTGAACAATGTGTATGGTTAAAGATGCTGCCAATACTGTTGTACCATTATGATTGGGTCACTGTACCTATGTCACAATTTCTTGTAACTCCCCCTTCCCAAACCCCATAAAAACCCTACTCAGCCCTTGTTTGGGGCTCTCAGCACAGATCCACTGTGTTGATGAAGGCTGTGAGACCGAACTTAGGCCCGGCGAGCCTAAGCTGTAATAAACCTGCCCTTTGCTTTTACAGGCGTGACTCGGTCTCCCTGGTGGTCTCTGGTTTTGGGGGGTGATATTGAAATCTTGGGCATTACAATACCATAGTTACCATAGTGTCTTGATGATGAGAGCTTTGTAGTAGAGACTGAAATCTGGGATTGTGATGCCTCCAATTTTGGTTTTCTTCATCAATATTACTTTGGCTATTAGGGGTCTTTTGTGGTTCCATACAAATTTTAGGATAGTCTGTCACAAATCATGAGAGACTATTGAATACTGAAAACGAACCGAGGGCTGAAGGGGGAGGGAAACAGGGAAGGGGTGGTGGTAATGGAGGAGGCCACTTGTGGAGAAAAGCACTGGGATTTATGTTTTATGGAAACCAATTTGACAATAAACTATTAAAAAACAGTGAAAGTTTCACTTCTTCCTTACCAATGTAATATATTTTTATTTATTTTGTTGTCTGATTGCTGTAGTGAGGACTTATAGTAATACTCTGTTGAATAATAGTGATGAGAGTGGACATCCTTGTATCCTTGTTTGTTCCTGATCTTAGAGTAAAAGCTCTCAGTCTTTTGGGTTGATTTTTTTTTTCATTTTTGTTGTTGTTGTTGTTTTATTTTTACTGTTGAGTATGATGTTAGCGCTGGTTATAAAAACACATGCCTTTACAATTTTATGTTTCTTCTAAATCTACCTTGTGTAGAGTTTTTATCATAAACGATGTTGTACTTAGTCAAAGATTTTTTCTGAGTCTATTGAGATGATACAGTTTTTAACCTTCATTTTTGATAATATGATGTATCACATATGATTACTGAAACAACCTTGCATTTGTCGTATGAATCACACTTGATTGTGGAAAATGATTTTATTAATGCATTGTTAAATTCATGCATTGTTGCTAATATTTGTTGAGGACTTTTACATGGGTGTTCATCATAGATATTGCCCTGTACTTTGTTTAGTTTTGTTTTCAATGTCTTGTCTGGTTTTTGTATTAGAGTATTGACGGACTCATAGAATAAATTAGGAAGTTTTTTTCTTTTTCTATTGTTTGGAATATGTGAGAATAGGTATAAACTCTTCTTTAAATTTTCGATAGAAAGCTCTTGTGAAGCCATCTGGTCTTGGAATTCTGTTGGTTTGGAGTTTTTTTTTTATTATTGATTAAATTTCATAGCTATCCCTCAATCTGTTCAAACTTTTTATTTATTCCTAAGTCAGTTTTGGAGGGTTATAACTTTCTAGGAATTTATCAATATCTTCTCGGGTTTCTATTTTTTGGCACAAATTTTCATAATACTTTTTTTTTGTATTCTGTGATATTGGTTATTATTTATCTTCCATTTCTAATTTTATTTAAGTCCAGTCTTATTTTGCTGAATGAGTCTGCCTAAATCTTTATCCATTTATTTTTTTAAAGAATCAGCTCCTGGTTTCATTGATCTTTTCTATTTTTTAAAAATCTCTACTGCATTTTTTCTCTAATCTTTATTATTTCCTTCCTTCTATTGTCTTTGGGTTTTGTTTGCTCTTTTTGTAAGTCTTTTACATATAAAATTAGGTTATTTGTTTGAAATTTTTCTTGTTTCTTGATGTGGGCTTGTATTACTGTAAACCTCTTTTAGAACTACCTTTGCTGCATGCCAAGTATTTTAGACTGTTGTGTATCCTTTTTCATTTATCTCCATTTTTTTTAAAATTTCCTGTTTGACTTCTTGGTTGACCCATTTAGCAGCATGTTATTTCACCTTCATGTATTTGTGTTGTCCAGATTTTTTCTTGTAATCATTTTCTAATTTTACCCTATTGTGGTCAGAAAAAAAAATGCATGATATGATTTCAATCTCCTTGAATTTATTGAGACTAGTTTTGTGGCCAAACATGAATCTACTCTGGAGAATCATGTGCACTTGAAAAAAATGTGTATTCTGCTGTTTTTGGATGGAATGTTTCCCGTATATCTCCATGTCCATCTGGTCTAATGTGTTATTGAAAGCCATTGTTTCTTTGCTGAATTTCTGTGTGATCTTTTCATTTACGTAAGTGTGGTTAAGGTTCCTTACTGCCATTTGTATTACTGTCAATTTCTTCCTTCGTGTGTGTTATAGTTGCTTTATATATTTAGGTGCTTCCATGTTGGGTTGATAGATACTTAAAATCCTTATACTCTCTTGTTTGTTAGCTTTTCAATATATAGTGTCTTTCTTTGTCTGTTGCTACAGTTTTTGTTTTAAAGTCTATCTTGTCCAATAGAAGTATCAGTATCCCAACTTTCTTATGGCTTCCATTTCCATGGTATATGTTTTTCCATCTCTTAACCTTTTTAATCTTTGTATGCTTTTAGGTCTGAATTGAATCTTTGGAGCATTTAGGCCATTTACATTTATAACAATTATTGATAGATGTGTAATTATTACCATTTTGTTAATTGTTTTGTGTTTGTTTTTGTGGTTTACCTGTGATCTCTTATTCTTCTCTTGCTCTTTTCTCTCGTGGTTGACGACTATCTTTAGTGTTGTGCTTAGGTTCTTTTCTCTCGTTTTGTGTGTATTTATTTATTTTACATTTTTTTAAATTTCTGGTTACCATTAGGTTTATATATAGCATTTTACGTGTTTAACAGGCTATGTTAAGTTTATGTTTGCTTAAGTTAAAACTCACTCTAAGAGCACTAAATTTATACTCACCAATGCTTTATGTATATACCATGTTTAAATCATCTTATTTTGTGAATCTCTTAACTGATATTCCTAGATGTAATTGATTTTACTGTTGTTGTGGCTTATATTCATATTGGTATTATATGAGATTAA
Source organism: Mungos mungo (assembly GCA_004023785.1). Lineage (NCBI taxonomy): Eukaryota > Metazoa > Chordata > Mammalia > Carnivora > Herpestidae > Mungos > Mungos mungo. The sequence continues at coordinate 1,285 of PISW01010211.1, read as the reverse complement.
TCTAACCTAATGGCTTCATTATATGTTTGCATTTACTTGTAAAAAACTGTCATAACTTTCTTACTTCTAGTTACAATCTGTTCTTTTCTCTCAAATAATTGTATTTAATACTTTTGGGTATGGCTGGAGAGCCTGGGTGGCTCAGTTGGTTCAGCATCCCACTTTGGCTCAGATTATAATCCCACAATTCATGAGTTTGAGGCCCACATCAGGCTCTCTGTCAGTGCAGAGCAAGCTTCTGACTCTCTCTCTCTCTCTCTCTCACCCCTGCATGCTCTCCCTCTCTCAAAAATAAATTTAAAAAAATTAAAAAATATTTTTTGTAAGACGGATTTAGCAGTGATGAGCTCCTTTAGCTTTTGCCTGTCTGTTCTGAAGGATAAAGTTGTATGGTTGAGTATTCTTGGTTGCAGGTTTGGTCATTTCAGCCCTTTGAATATATCATGTCACTCCCTTCAAGCCTGCAAAGTTTCTTCTGAAAAATCAACTAATAACCTTATGCGGTTTTTTTCTATGTAACTGCTTTCTTTTTTTTTAAATAATACTTTATTGTCAAATTGGTTTCCATATAACACCCAATGCTTCTTCCCACAAGTGCCCCCCACCATGACCATCACCCCCTCCCTCCCTCCCCCTCCCCTTTCAGTCCATGGTTCATCTTCAGTATTCAGTAGTCTCCCTTGCTCTGTGTCCCTCACTCTTCCCCGCTCTCTTTCCCCCTTCCTCTCCCCAAGGTCCCCTGCCAGGTCTCTCCTGTGAGAGCTATGAATGCAGACATATGGTATCTATCCTTCTCTGCCTGACTTATTTTGCTTAGCATGACACCCTCAAGGTCCATCCACTTTCCTACAAATGGCCATATGTCATTCTTTCTCATTGCCATATAGTACTCCACTGTATATATATACCACATCTCCTTGATCCATTCATCAGATGATGGACATTTAGGCTCTTTCCATGATTTGGCTATTGTAGAAAGTGCCGCTATGAACATTGGGGTACATGTGCTCCTATGCATCAGCACTTCTTTATCCCTTGGGTAAATCCCTAGCAGTGCTATTGCTGGGTCATAGGGGAGTTCTATCAATAGTTTTTTGAGGAGTCTCCACACTGTTTTCCAGAGTGGCTGCACCAGTTTACATTGCCACCAACAGTGTAGGAGGGTGCCCGTCTCTCCACACCCTCGCCAGCATCTATAGTCTTTTGATTTGTTCATTTTAGCGACTCTGACCAGTGTGAGGTGGTATCTCAGTGTGGTTTTGATTTGAATTTCCCTGATGATGAG
>PISW01010210.1:0-52083 GCA_004023785.1 Mungos mungo | reverse complement strand
GGCCCCCAGTCCTCCATGAGATCTAGACAGGCCCCCAATCCTCCATGAGATTGAGACAGGCCCCCAGTCCTCCATGAGATCTAGTCAGGCTCCCAATCCTCCATGAGATGTAGACAGGCCCCCCATGGCCTGGCGTCCAGGAATGGGAGTAGCCCAGCCCGTCATCCCTCCCTTGGCGCCAAAACAGGGACCGATGGCATCGGGGATTGCTCTGACCTGGCCCAAGACTTCAAGACAGGACTTGGTGGGACTCAAGCAGATACGGCTATTCTCAGAAGTCACACGTGGTTCTTCTAACTGACACCTGGCGTTTCTGCCGGCCAAAACAGTTCTTTCTAGACAGCACGGATACTTCTCATCCATCCGCCCTCCTCTCTGGGTTCAACCTCCCTTTTCTAGCTGTTGTCCACCTCTCTCACTATTGTTAATAATGCACCCTGGGAGCGGCGCCTGACTTAGGCATCTGACTTCAGCTCAGGTCATGATCTTGGCATGGTCTGTGAGTTTAAGCCCCACATGGGGCTCTGTGCTGACAGCTCAGAGCCTGGAGCCTGTTTCGGATTCTGTGTCTCCCTCTCTCTCTGCCCCTCCCTTGTTCACACACTCTCTCTCTCAAAAATAATAAGTAAACACTGAAAAACATATAACTAAATAATGAATCCTGGGAATTTTCGATGCACAAGAGAGCATATCTTCACATCAGAGAGACCCAGACCACCCCCTCCCAGGTGTCAGAGAGCTGGAAATTCTTTGTAGATTCTGCCAGTGAGCACCTCTTCCCCTTTACCCCTTCCCCCTCCCATCCAGCCAGATGAGAACCAGAAACAGTCTGTGTGTGCCCCTCAGTTCTGGTCCATGGCCATCCAGGAAAGCCATTTTGGCCACGACAACTGAGAAGTCCTTATTCTCAGTGTTAAACAGTGTTTAACATTTTCAGTGTTAAAAGCCACCCTGTGTTTCCCCCACAGGCATCTAAGCTTCTCCATGGGTTGTACCAATCCCGGTCAACAAAGAAAAAGGCAAACCCTAAATCTTTTCACGCCTTCTGGGTCTTCAAGCAGATTCTCCAGAGAGGCAGCCCATTTGGCTGTGCTCTTGGGGTTCTGGTGGCTGCTGCCGGGACTCCCATCGTTGCTGTGGATGTCTGCAAAGCAAAGCTCAGAATGTGTTATTGGCCCAAAGATACTTTCATTTTAAAATATCTGCATATGATGGTCATCAACATCATCATCATCATCATCATCATCATCATCATCACCACCATCACTATAGCTAATATATATGATGCACCAGGAGAATTATATTCCAGGCAAGTAACCCAGGGAAATCATTCTAGTCCTGATGATGACCTTATGAAATAGGCATTGTAATTTTCTCCATCTTGCAGGTTAGGGAAACTGAGGCTCAGAGCAATGACAAGAGGGCCTTGCCATTTCCCACCACTCTCCATCCATCCTTCCTCCATCTGCGTGACCACTGGCCGACCCTCAGGCCACCCTCAAGTCTCATTCAAGCAGTCTTCCAAGGCCCCCGACTCAGTGCCAACTCCTTCCCCATTATGCTTTGTGCAGTCTTGTAATTATCGTGCCGTGTTGGGATTATTTGTACGACTGACTCCATGGTCTGAAAGCTTCCGTGTATCTTTATCTTGAATCTACAACATGTGGCTCATTGCCTGGCACATAAATGAAAGTAGGTACCAGGGCCGGGATGGGGTGGGAAAGGGGAGACACTGGCTGCAGGTGCAAAATTTCGGGGAGTTGCCAATAAACAAAACAAAGCAAGACAAAACAAAAACTCAGACATCAACATAAATGGTATTTTCAGGCAAGATTGTGAAAAATCAAAATTAATGCAAAGAATTCCATAATGAGCAAAATACCAAAATTTTAAATAAAGACGGGATGGATGTCACTGCCTTTTCTTCTTGCCTCCGGCTCCAATGTGGCTCAGCATCACACTGGTGCTATGTGTGTAGAATGAAGGAAGGAATGGCTCTCTGCACCTGCACATCAGTGCATTCTCCTCCTCAAGACACCTGCCACGTCCCTGGACTGAAGGAAAGGGGGCAGGCGGCCTCCTGCTAACACACTTTGGCGACTCGCCTGAGAGGAAGTGACAGCACAAACATGCCTCATTCTACAGAGTTTGGCCCCTTCCTGGAGTCAAGGAAAAATCACGGAATGTCACTTAGGGGGGCCCAAGTTCCAAACCCAGTTCGGCCAATTCCAACTGTGTGGTGAGGGGCAGCATTCTGGGTGTAAGATCGGGATAACCCTCCCATCTCTCCGGTTCTCTAAGGACTAACAGAGGATGCATGCCGGCCATCTAGAAGCTCACAGGAGACTCTCAACACACATTAGTTCCTCTCCCCTCTTCCCTAAAATAATGATCTATCAAGTGAACTATTTTTACATAGCTCATACTTTTTTCTCCATTGCATTTTTGTTTTCAGAGTAGAAATGTGTTTCTATAAAGAAAAGTTTGAACATAGGAGAAAATCAGCTTTTAACTAAAAAGTCAGCAAAGCAAACCATTTGAAAAGGATAAATGAGGGGCGCCTGGGTGGCTCAGTTGGTTGAGCATCTGGCTTTGGCTCAGATCATGATCTCACGGTTCGCGGGTTCAAGCCCCGCACTGGGCTCTGTGCTGTCAGCTAGCTCAGAGCCTGGAGCCTACTTCAGATTCTCTGTCTCCCTCTCTCTCTGACCCTCTCCTGCTCATGCTGTCTCTCTATGTCTCTCAAAAATAAATAAAAAACAGAAAAAAAATTTATAAAAAAAAAAGAAAAGGATAAATGAGAAAAAGTTGTATGAATATTAACTGCTGCAAATAGCCAGGATGCCAGACAGTTTAAAATGTTTTTGTTTTTGTTTAATGTTTGTTTGTTTGTTTATTTATTTATTTATTTATTTATTTAGAGAGACAGAGAGAGAAAGAGCATGGGAGAGGGGCAGAGAGAGAGGGAAATGGAATCTGAAGCAGGCCCCAGGCTCCGAGCTGTCAGCACAGAGCCTGACACGGGTTCGAACTCATGAACTGTGAAATCATGCCCTGAGCCAAAGTCAGACGCTTAACCAACTGAGCCGCCCAGGCGCCCCTCAAACATTTATGGAGGGAAGTCATATCACGATACATTGTACTTAACGGTACCTCAGTTTCCATGATCTTTCACGTTCTGTTGGGGATCAACACGTGTGTTAATTTCTCAGGCAGCTGAGACTGTCTCCCAGCATCTGGGAAAACCACCTGGGTTTATTTTATTTTATTTTATTTTATTTTAAAGTTTATTTTTATTTATTTTGAGATATAGAGAGACAGAGAACAAACGGGGGAGGGCGAGGAAGAGAAGGGGGACAGAATCCCAAGCAGGCTCCACGCTGCCACCGCAGAGCCCGATGCGGGGCTCGAACTCACAAACTGTGAGATCATAACCTGAGCCGAAATCGAAGTCGGATGTTTAACCAACCGAGCCACCCAGGCGCCGAACCACCCGGATTTTAGACATTCACTGACTGACTTGGGCTGAACGAACCGGAAGCCAGAAATCCCAGCCAGGGGTTCCCACATGCACTGGTGATGCAGCACATAAAAGAATTATTTGGGACAAATCTATTCCTCTAATTGAGAAGCAAAATCACTCGAACACACCACAAATGGACCTGACGCTTCTCTAAAGTGAATCTTCAGTCCGTGGATATTAAATTAGCTCCCTGTTCTCTTTGTAAATGCTAGAATGGCAAGCTTCTAAACACCGAGTTTCTTCCCCACAAAGCATAAATCAAGTTAGAAAGTCATTATTCTAAGAAAGTTCTGCAAGAGGGTTCATTCCGCCAAGCATGTCACCGATTTACCGTCCTGTCCTTGAATACAGCTGGGTGATTGATTCCATTTCCTCAGCAGACCTTCTCTTAAGTAAATAAATGCAGAAACACAAGTGGGTTATTCCTGGAATGATCTCAGGCAGCCGCAAATTCCTCTCCCTGAGGCAGAACGCCTACTTTGCCCATAAGTTTTCAACGTGGGTCTGAAAGGATCCCCAAACACCTGACATTGTTTCAATAAGAAACCAAACAAACCACATTTGGGCTGTCACTCCACCCCGTCTTGCACGTAAGTGCACTTGGTGGATTCTCTAATTTAGCCAAAAGAGTGCTCTGGTTAACCAGACCGTCTGGCTAACGTGGAGATAGGCTATCGGGCCGCCATGAGATAACTGTACCCCCCCCCCACCCGTTACTTCATACTCGAATCATTTTGCATATTAGGCTTCCGTGACAGCTTTCTCACTTAACAAAAAGTCTTACAATTCAATGCTCACTAGTCTGGTCTCGTCCCCTTGTTTTATTTACTGGGAAATAAAGGTTCAGAGGGTAAAATGACCTAGAACTTCCTGGTGGAACCAGTGTTGGGACTTCCAGGTGAAGGCTACCATCTCTGCCAGGACCACCTCCACAGAACCCCTGGCTGCTCCAGAACACGGGGACTTGGCAAATAAACGCCCCTTCCTCTCAGTCCTCTGCAGGGCTGCCCCCTCCCCGCCACCAGAAGTAAAGGAAAACATCTCTCAGGACACTGCTACAGAAGGGCACGGAATTTCCAGGGCTGGCTCAGAAAGGACACCAGAATGCAACTCACAACTCTCCTTGGCCGTGGTTACTAGTGTCTGGCTTTGTTGCCCTGGATAGAGACAAATTCTGGGGCACCCGGAGGGGGGGGGTTCAGTCCGTTAGGTGTCACACTTCAGCTCAGGTCATGATCTCGAGGTTCGTGGGTTTGAGCCCTCCATGGAGCTCTGTGCTGACAGCTCGGAGCCTGGAGCCTACTTAGGATTCTGGGTCTCCCTCTCTCTGCCCACTCCCCCACTCGTGCTCTGTCTCTCTGTCTCTCTTTCTCAAAAATAAACATACATTAAAAAAAAAAAAAAAGACTGTGTCCTTCTTGCCCTTCTGCCCCAACCATCCTGACCGTAGGAATCTTCTACCCACACTCTGTCTGCTATGCGTTCTCACTTTCCCCAGAAATATTGGTTTGAATTTTTCCAAGACTTCCTGATTGTCTTTCAATTTTGATGAAGACTTTTGGCTATGCCATTTTTTCTGAATCCTTCTTGGCTGGTATCAGTATAGACAGCTCAGGAGAGAGCAGCATTTGCAAATTCCATTCATTTAATGATGTGTCTCTTTTCTAAGCCATTGTCCTGACCTCCAGCGAGACTGAGAAGAGGTCGCCCCATGTGGCACTTTAGAGATAGACCCTTAACTCGGGGCATTTCTGTTATTCGGGGTCCCCCGCTCAGGAGACTTTCACTACTTCCCAATGCAGATATGTAAAGGTGTCTGAAGACAAGTTCACCTTCAATGTTACAGTCAGTCCAATAATGATAAGAAAAATAAATCATCTTTCTCCAAAGCAATCAGGTTTACATCTGAACTTAAGAATAAAACAAAATTAAGAGTTCTCAACTTCCCAAGTCCTGGCATTTGAAGTCATGACAGTGTCATATTCCCCTTTGCTTTTTCATGGATAAAAGTTGCTGGTGGAGGTGGATTACACAAGAAAGTAAGCTTGGAAGCACAGGTGGGAAAAAACAACCAAACATATCTTTCTAGCAGCTTTCTGATCACTCAAGATAGTAAGGAATAGGAATTATTGGCGATAACATTTATTTGTTTCACTTTTGTCCAAATCTGTTTATCTTTTCTTATTGTTTTTAGTTCACCTGTAAAACATTTTTGCAATGGTAAAAAAATTTTTTTTAATTTTTTAAGCTTATTTATTTTGAGAAAGAGAGAGACAGAGAGAGAGAGAGCGTGAGAGCAGGGGAGGGGCAGAGAGGGAGAGAGAGAGAATCCCAAGTAGACTCCAGGCTGTCAGTGTAGAGCCCAGTGTGGGGGTTGAGCTCATGAACTATGAGATCATGACCTGAGCTGAAATCATAAGTCACACACTCTACTGACTGGGCCACTCAGGTGCCCCTGGATAAAAGATTTTAATTTCCTGGGCTCTTTAAAGCATTTTAGATCAGGGGTGCCTGGGTGGCTCAGTTGGTTGAGCATGAGGCCTCAGCTCAGGTCATGATCTCCCGTCTATGGGTTCCAGCCCCACATCAGGCTCTGTGCTGACAGCTCAGAGCCTAGAGCCTGCTTAGGATTCTGTATTTCCCTCTCTCTCTTTCCTTCCCCTGCTCGCTCTGTCTCTCAAAAAAAAAAAAAAAGTTAAAGCATTTTAGATCAGATTTTTGTAGGCACAAGACATACTTATCAATAAATTTATCTTCAGATTAATCTCTTCTTAGCTGATAACAACAGTGAACATTTATAACTTGCTTACAGTATGCTGGGTAGTTTCAAGCCTTTTCCAGGACTTAAATCATTCCCTTCTCAAAATGACCCTGTGGTGTGGTTCATATCATCCCCACTTTACAGACAAGGAAGCACAGACAGAGTGTGGTAACTTGCCAGGGTCACCCAGCTAGGAAGGGGGTGGGGGTCCAAGCACAGCTCCAGAGCGCATGGTCTTTACCAGGAGGCTCTACCACCATTTTTACTTTTGCTATCTGCTGATCTTCACACTCATGAAGGCCACGACACAGCAGCCTTGAAGAGGAAGATAACATCTGCACCGTGGGAAAAGCCTGAGAAAACTGAGAAGGAATTCCACGTAGATAAAAACCCACACAAGACCGGGCCAGCATCGTCTAACACGCAAACACAGGGTACATACACTTTCCATTCACATTTATGCGGTTCTACGTGGTTTCTGACCTCAGGAAAAGCCATTATTTCAAAGATACAGATGGGGGAAGCTGGTGGCTTGCAGCGCTTTTGTGATGCATTATTTATAGATGCTGTGATGTCATATCTATCAGAGACTTTCTCCAGACATTAACTCCTTGGAAATCCATACTCAGAAGGCGTCCATAACACTCATCAAAACTGAATGCTTACAGCATGCATCTCTGCTATTAGTCTGCAGGAAGGTCTGGGTAATGATCCTGCGTAGACAATTTTCCCAAGTGAAATAATGTTCTAATAAAATCTCAACACCAACTTCCTCAAAGCAGAGTCAATGTACAACATCGAAGAGTCTATCCCAAGTACCCCCCAAAACGTATGGCGTCATTCAAGAAAACAAACCAAATATTCAAGCCCAGGAAGAGGCAGAAATGTTCACTCCAAAATTCTAAAGTGGTGTGGTAGAACACACACACACAAACACACACACACACCTACTCCCATAAATATCCAAGGAACCTGCATGCCCATGAAACTTATTTAAAACCTCATATCAACTATGCCACATCAAACATATTACATTAAAAAAAAAAAAGACTTTCCTTTTCTCCAAACTTAGAAGCAGAGAATCAGTTTGTTACAACTGGTGATCTATGTAAGGCTCCGGAGAAACTGGGTCATGGAAACACTCTATCTAAATATTACTTAAGTGTTCTTCGGCTCCAGTGTCTAACTTCTGAGAATAACTATCCTTCAAGCATGCAATTCCCTTGGTGGGGAGGTCTGCGTGAATGGCAATTAGCAGAATACAATAATAAAAATGGGAAAAGCTTAAACATAATCCTGATAATAGCAAGCATCAGAAACCAGAGAGCAGGTTGCAGAGGGTGGACACGGCATTTTCACCCAAAGCCAGAGACTTCAGAGAAAGCCAAGTGCTCAGGCGGTGCCTCTAAAGGTCACCTGTGCACCTGTGTCTGCAGTTCGCACTTCCCGAGGCCCCTGCCCTGCCCCGCTGTCCCCTCCCGCCCCGCGCCATGGGCAAGCTGAGGACATCGCCAAAGCAGGTGGGGGCCGCTCCTTACGTTCCATGCTCTGGGTCCACCTGAGGAGCTTCACGCAGCCCAAAAACCCACTGCCTTCTCAGAGACGCTTCATGTGACACAGCCCGGGGGGCCGTGGGTCTCCCGAGCACCCTTGGGTCTGGAGGAAAAACAAGCCTCCACATCCTCTTTTGAGTGGACTAAACAACAGATGGCCACTGGTTTCCAGTTTCTACCAGAGGGAAGGAAATAAGAACGCCAGACTGTTATTTGTAGCCTCTCTAGAATCTTCACTTTCTAGGCAAAGACCCAGAAAAAATAAAATTACCCAGGAGCCCTATCCTGGAGGTGAAAATGAAGACCCTGTCATTATTTTCTTCACTTCCCAGAAGCCCCTATGCTTCCCCTGGGGCCTGACAGTCATGCGTACATATGCCCTCCCTCTCCCCCCGCCCCCCTTCCAGAATCAGAGAGACTGTGCATTTCTTGAGCAAGAGTTGCGTTGTCCTCAGGGTCAGCAGTGTCCGGCGCTCATGGTCATGTTTACATTGATGAATGTTTTCTGATAGATTGGGGGCGAGACAGTGAGGATGACAGCTGTAAAAATAGCTCATATCCTGTCTCCACTTCACAGCGACCCTTGAAGTCGGGCTCATCTTCGGCCCATTTTACAGAGAAGGAAACAGAGGCACAATGAGATTCAATAAACCTGCTTGAAGGAGCAAGCCAAGAAATAGACGAGGTAGGTTTCAACCCTACGTTGTCTGGCATCAGGGCCTGGAAAGGGAAGGGCGGGGACAGTCGCAAGAAGTAAAAGGCGGGGCCCCTTTTCTCATGAAACTTAAAATTAATTGAGAAGATGAGGCCAGGAGTTCCCAGATGGCCGTCTGCCCACAATGCCACAGGCTGGCATGAAGTGTATTTCACTGGCTCACGAAGAAATGAGAATAAGGCTAAGGAAATATTTACCGAGTGAGCTGTCTTGATGCAGCAAAGACAGCCCTGGGTTGTTTTTAGGAAAGAGATCATTGTATTTATTTACATGGTTCAAAATTCAAGAGACAGAAAAGGGAGCAGAGTAGACCAGGACTTCCCCTCCGTTCCATCCCTCCCCTATCCGGTGCCTCTCCCTAGATGCAACAACTTCTGGAAGATTCTTGTGTGTCAGGGCATTTCTTTTTAAAGTTTATTTATTTTTGAGAGAGACAGAGGGCACGTGAGCAGGGGAGGAGGCAGAGAGAGAGAGGAGACAGAGAATCCCAAGCAGGCTCCGGGCAGTCAGTGCGCAGAGCCCAGCGCAGGGCTTGAACCCATGAACCGTGAGATCATGACCTGAACCGAGATCAAGAGTCGGATGCTGATGCTCAAGGGACTGAGCCCCCCAGGCGCCCCCCGGACATTTCTTTACACAAGATTATATCTTTACTACTCGGGGTGCTCCAATGCCCTTTTGTTCAAGGGATGATAAAGATGGTTGATGACGGCTTTGTTTATAATGTCCTGACCGGAGAAAGGGAAAAAAGGAAGAAGGGAGACAGGAAGACAGGAAAGAAAATTTGGCAGCTCTGAATTATATATATATATTTAACTCTAAATGTATATATTTTTAATGTTTATTTATTTTTGAGAGAGAGACAGAGCATGAGCGAGGGAGGGGCAGAGGGAGGGAGACACAGAATCCAAAGCAGGCTCCAGGCTCTTAGCCTCGAGCCCCAACTCTGAATATATTTTAACAAGATGACTAAGTGGATCCTGAGGGAGGTCATTCAGGTAGCTGTGGACTTGGGTCAGAGAGCTGAGTTCTCTGGTCTGTCCCTTCTGAATTGGGCTGCTCCTGACAAGTCCTTGCCCCTTGGTGGCCGCTGCAGCTGTGCAGGAAAAGACAGAGGCAGAGAGGGAGGGAGACGTGAGGCTGGGGAGAGTGGCAGGAGCAGGGAGGCCCAGCTTAGGACCGAGGACACCCTCGGGGAGCAAAGGGACAGAAGTTGGAATGCCCAGCCACCCAAGAGCACAGAGAGAGTGGAGGAAGGGGGGCCAGCCAGCTGAGGGGTCCCTGAGCACCGTGCAGAAGGCAGGGGCACTCGGCAAGGCCCTGGAGGGATGCGACCTGGCTTAGACAGGAAATGAGTCCCCAGAAGCCTGCAAGGGGCTGTTTCCTCCCAGTGGACGCCTCCTGACAGCTCTTATCAACGAGCGGCTGCTGTCGCCTGCGCAGACCCCCTCGGCCCCCGGTGCTGCGCTTGGGGCCTGCTGCAGTGGGGAGCTATCTGAGGGAAGCAGAAGACACCAGACAGGATAAATTTAGTACAATTTAAACAGCAAGTTTCTGAGCCCAGCGCCAGAGGCCAACAGGAGGGGGGAAGTGCTTCAGTTCACCCAGGAAGCCCAAGGAAATGACACCTCCCCCACCCCAGGCACCTGCCTAGGTTCCCCACATTCCTCACAGTGACAAAAGGAGACATGGGAAAAAAGCACCATTAGCACCCAAGGTCTGCAGGCTGTTCTTGGTGGCATTCAGAGCCGGCACTGACCAGGTGACTCACCCCACTGGCTTAAATCACCACCCCTCGGCCCAGCCCAGCCTCTCCTTCCCTGAACCCACAGGCCTGGGCCGGTGATGTTCTGCAGGGAAAGTTTCCCCGGGGGCCAAGACTGCCCGGCCACTGAGTTGTTAAAACAAAGACGTTAAACTGCTGTGTCGACTGTCACCCTATAATAAAAACTTAAGCCCAGCAATAAATCTGAGACTGGTCCCAAGGGTTTAATGGGATAATGTACAACAGGACCCCCTGCCTGGCTGGTGGGGATTCCCTCAACGGGTCACCCCTCGATCTGCTCACAGACGGAAGGCTGTGGCTTTGGCTTTGCTTTTCAGGTGAGTCGCGTCAGTTACCATCAACAGCGCAAGTGGCTGTGAGGGGTGGAGGGCGGTCAGAGCCCCGCAAGGGGTCCTCCAGCCTCAGTGGCATCCGAATCAACTTGGGCACTTGTTGAAAATGCAGCTTCCTCTCCCTCCCACGTGGGGTCCCCAAGGCTGAATCATTCGGTCCGGTGTGGCCAGGAAAGTGGCATGTTCTCCATGCCCTCCGCACCCCCAGGTGGTGCACAAACATGCTTTGAGAAGTCTCAGAAACAGCATTTTGAACCTCAGGATTAGGAGGTTAGGAACTCCAAACCCTCAGCTTGAAGACACTGTCTCTAATCAGGTTTTGCTGAAAAGCAGGGAAAGTCTACAGGAGAAGGTTCTGGAGGCAGGACCGTAGCCGGGTCCATATCAGGAGTCTGCAGTAGTGAATCCAGTGCTGGCGAGCTGGAAGCTTGTCCAATTTGGAGAGCCACTTTAGGAAAAACCATTCAAAATCACCAAATAAAAAAGCAGCACAGGGTCCCAGGGATCACTTGGCTGGCTTCTGGCACCTCCACCCTGGGCCCACATTCCCCCTTTCTCACTTGACTCCTTCTTTTCTCACCGCTGGATGGTGATGCCCAAATGGCAGGCCACATTTGCCCTTTCCCATCAGTGGGCACACGTGAAACCTAAAATTCCTAAGGAGATTGGGCTCTCAGAGGTTAGGCACCAAACACCAATGCATGATGCTTAGCTACTAAGCTTTGTATCTGAGACTGAACCCCAGTTTGTAAGGCTGAAGAGTTGCTTCCCTGGTGTCCCCCCAAACTGCCCTCGTCCTTTCTGGAGTGAACCCACACACATATAACACCCTCCCCCTGAAACCATGCAGGCCCGCAAATGAGAGCAAAGCCATGAATGACCCAGGCAGAGATGCTCCGCGCAGCTCTGTTTATCCTAGGAAAGGGGGAGGCGAACCACCAGTATTCACTTATTACGTGCCAGGCAACGCACTAGGGACTTCATATGTTTTAGTGTGTTTAGTCCCACAACTCTGTGAAATCCACTTTACAGATGGGAAAACAGACACAGTGGTGTGCTAGTAAGCCAGCCCTCCTGGGGGGAGGGGAGGGGAGGCTTGATTTTTCGCATTTGCCGATTTCCATGGTATAAATATAACCGCCAACAGCCAATTTCAAGCTATCCATGACTGAGCACCCAGTTCTCAAATTTCCCGATACGTTAGCAATTGGCTCAGGGTCAAGTCACTTGCCCAAAGTCGCTAAACGACAGAGTCAGGGTGGAAGCCAGGGGTTCAGCGCCAGAGTCCAGGCTCTGACTGCTGCTCCACAGGCCCGTGAATCCTCAACGGGGATGGGCTGAAATGAACACCCACAAAGGAATCCTTTGACTCTCAGACAAGGTTTGCATGACCACTAATACTCATATAAGCTCTTCACAATGACCCGATGAAGTCCTACTTGATAAGGATTGTCCTGTATATTAAATGCAATGACTTGCATGACGGATGGGAATCCAGCTCCATGCAAGTGCTCAAAGAGAGACGGCTATTTTATTCCCATTTTGCAGAACCTCATCTGCACAGACACAAAGTCTCCACTGCAGTGGAGGTGGGATTTGGTCCCAGCCACTCCGGTCCCAGTTCACCCTCTTAACTGCAAGGTCCCTCATAAAACACGAGAGTCGGTGAAAACAGGACACGGACCAACAAGCACAGACTCCTCACACCATGAAGTCACTCTCGGGATGGAAAACTGCAAAAAGGCCTCTGAACTCCAGAGCCGGGCAAACCTGGGTTTCAGAGATTCCCCATCACCTCCTAAGTGCGACCTGGGGTGAGTTACCTAACCGCTCCCTGGCTTCAGTCCCCTCCTCTGGAACGTGGCCAATAAGTACCTGTCTCAGGGGTCCTACAGGTGGAGAGAGAACACAAACCTGGGTGAAGAGACCCAGGCCCACGTGAAGTGCTCAAAGGAGCATAGCCATTACTCTGCACAAAAACGGTAAGATGGTTGGAATCAAAGGCACGGTCTCATCTCCACCGTGGGTTCTTTGTCCTATCAAATTGCTCCGAAGTGTGGCTCAGGCTGGTCCACTGGGACAGCCAAGCCCAGGCCAGGGTAATGTCAGCGCTCCCGGGGCACGAACTACAGATGTGCCGTTCCCATCCTGGTGTTCACCCTCCTCTGCGCGCCCACGTTTCGACCCCGCCGCGCAGAACTGAAGGCGCCGGGCAGCCCAGGCCCCGCTGCCAGTCCGGTGCCCCGGGTTCCAGCGGTGCCTCCTCTGGGCGCCGCGCGGGCATCATTCGCAACAACGCCCGCAGCCGAGAGAGGCGGAGAACTCCAGCGAAGGGGCCCGCGCGACGTTCTGCTTTCGGATCTGGAGCCCACACTCCCTCCAAAGTTTGGGGGTGTTCGAGATCTCCTTTCTCCTCCCAGACCATCACTAAGAAGAAAACTGCTGTTGTTTCCCCCTTTTGTCCAAACTTCCTCCCCGGAGCGCCTCTCGGGGGCTCGTGCGCTCCCGCAGCGGCCGCGACCGCAGGGACGCTGGACGGAGCGAGGAGAAGTGGCGCGGTCCGCGGGGACTCCCGTCGGTTGGCATCGCCGAGCCGCGCCCGAACACGGGGAGGAAGGATGCCCGGGACCCTGGGCGGGCAGCGGCGGCCGAGGCGGCCCCTCCGGGGCCCCGATCCCCAGCCCGCCGGCCCGGGAGCCGCTTACCTGACGGCGGCCGCTTCCTGCTGAGCCGGCTCACCGCGCGGTTGAACATCGCCGCGGTCGCCCGGGGAGGAAGGAGGAGCAGCCCGGCGGCGCGGCGGCTGAGCCTGAGGACGGAGAGGAGGTGGAGGCCGAGGAGGAGGAGGAGGAGCCGGCTCAGCGCCGCCCCGGCGCGCCCGCCCCCGCCCCGCCGCCCTCCTCCCGGCCAGGCGCCGCGTGGCGCGCTCCGTGCGCCCTGCCCGCCCGCCCCGGCGGGGGCCCCGCAGTCCCGCCTCGGGGTCCCGGACGGGCCAGGGCGGTCCCCGGGTGATCGAACGCCGGGACCCGACCCCGCGCCCGGGATGGAGCTCACTGCCCCCGGAGGGAGCCCGCGCCGCCCGTGGCTTAGGAACGCTGTCCTGGCGCCCGCGCGCCCCAGGGCGCCCCGCCGCCCAGCGGAGGTCTCCCGGGCGCAGCCCCGCCCGCCTCGCGACTCTGCGTCCAAACCCGTCTCCCGCCCTCTTCCTGCGGCCGCGGGAAGAGGGCACGGCGCCGCGGGCGCACAGCGCCCCGCGCCTCCGCGCGCCCTCGCCGGGCGGCAATCCGGGGTCCCCTCCCGCTACGTGGACCCGGAAGCCGAGGCCTCGCGGTCCTGCGAAACCGGGGGCTGCCCACCGCCTTCGCCTTTTTGCCCCCGGGATCCTGGATCCCCGCGGGCCCGGGCCTGCCAGCCCCGCGACTCCGTGGGTGCCTGGCCCTCCCACGGCCGCGAAAGCCGGTGGCGCGTCGCCACGGTCCCGGCCGCCGGGCCGCGCGCTATTGGAGCCGAGCCGAGCTACGCTGCACGGGCGCCGGAGCTTGGGCGCCGTCTCCCCGTGGCCTGGAGGTTCAAGGGCGGGACTGGGCGGAATTCTGCAGGAACCCTCCGGGCCGGTCGGGGACACCTCTCTAACTTTGGGGACACGTGCTGCAGCTTCCGGCAGGGCCTTTATCAACGCTCGGAATCACTCGGTCACACTGTGCTCCGGTTCCCATTTCTCCTCTCCCACCACCAGTCACCTGCTCAGCGCAAACCGCCCCCCCCCCCCCATCTATTGTCTCCTTTCCCTGCAAAACAGCCCCAAAGGGAGTGTCGTTAGCCTCATTTTCTTGAGCCTTCAGTTTGCGAAGAACTGTCTTTCTGGCGAGTCTTATTTTTCTCCTTGTGTATCTGGCTTTGTCTCCAAATTGGTCTTTATTTTTAGCTGTGCTAATTGCTATTTTTCTAAACCGCTCCCCAGTCGCCGGGCCCTGCCACCCATCCGTTTGCAGTGTTTTCACTAGCTGGCACTTTTCTTTTGTATCTTCTATTCTGAGCTGCCCAGTGCGCTCAGTTTCCCTCCCGCCTTCTACCCACCCGCTTGGTCCCAGTTCTACCCCATCCCTGGCCTCCTGGGGTGGTTTCTCATTTCTGTCCTCACTCTTGCAACCTCTCAAAGCCACTTTCCTCAGAGTATTTCCCAGCACCCCCTGTCCCGGGGCTGCCAGGAGAGGTTTTTCTGGCTGGTGAGGATCGAAGATGCTGAAGATGTCCCTGGTTTGGGGCTGCACTGGAGGACGGAGGAGATTATGGTGATCAGGAGCAAGCCTAGAACCAGCAGAAGGGCTCAATATAAAAACCCCTCCCAAGGGGTGCTTGGATGGCCCAGTCGGTTAAGCTTCCTACGGTGGTTTGTGAGTTCGAGCCCCATGTTGGGCTCTGTGCTGACAGCTCAGAACCTGGAGCCTACTACGAATTCTGTGTCTCCTACTCTCTCTGCCCCTCCCTTGCTTGCTCTCTCTGTCTCTCTCTCTCTCTCAATAACAAATATTTAAAAAATAAAAATAAAAACCGTCCCCCTCCTGCTGGCCTCCTTTCGGGGAGCTCTCCCCGCAGGCTTCCAGGCCCTTGTAACATGTGTCAACCCCCGACAGCCACTTCGCTCTTCGGAAGAGCAAGACTTTTGAACTGGGGCAGAGTCCTGGATCCAAGCGGGTAGCTGTGTTCTCAGGGCAGTGACGAGGACATCTGTGCAGCACGCCTCCCCCAGAAAACTGCTCTGGAGGCCAAATTACAGGCGACAGAACAGGTAATTCTAACACAGGAAATAAGGAGACTGGCACAGCGAGTGAGCATCGGGCGTCACTAAACATGCCAGCTGCCAGGTCCAGCCCGACAGTGTCCTGAAGTGGCCTGGTGTGGCCTCGGACAGGCTCATGAACGCCTCCTGAGCTAAGAGAGCAGCCAGGCCTTTCTGAGATGAGGGGAAAGTGGCAAGCTTCCAATCAGTTTCACTGTCCTGTTGGCGAATCGAATGGTGAGTACAAAAATAAAGACCAGGGGACCATGGGGGCGCCTGGGTGGCCCAGTCAGTTAAGCCACAGACTCTTGGTTTCAGCTCAGGTTGTGATCTCATAGTTTGTGAGATCGAGCCCTACATGGCACTGTGCGTCAGCACAGCGCCCTATTGGGATTCTCTCTTTCTCCCTCTCTCTCTGTCCCTCACCCTCTCTTGCTTACTTGGTGTCTCTCTCTCTCTCTTTCCCTCTCTCTCTCTCTCTCTCAAAATAAATAAGTAAACTTTAAAAATAAAGACCATGGTCAAGGTTTAATGTACACAGTTTAAAACTTCTGTTTGGGGACATGAAAAGACTGTGTTAGTGAAGTTGCTTTAAATATGTTCTAAGTGTCTAAAGATCCAAAAGCCAGTTCTCAAGGTGCGCTGTATAAAAGACCCGGATTACAGGTATAGAGCCTCGCGATTCCTAAGGTTTACCAAAAGAACACACACGCACATACATACACACGATTCAGTTCTGCCTGCGGTTTGCATGGGGGCTGAAGGTCCCCACCACCCAGATGGCATCACTCACTTTCCGTAGCTCATCCCAAGCCTTCTCAAATCTAGCCTCTAGAGGACAAGAGGCTTGGCCTCTTCCTACCCCCGTTGGTCTCACCTTTGGTTGAACAATCCTCATTTGGCCAGGCAAGGAGGAACAGCCTAGGATGTCAGAGTGATCATTGACCTCAGAGTTCAGTATTTCTTGTTCTATTCAGAAACTTAAAAAAAGTAGTAAGCCGTGAGTGTACTATAGCATCTCGCCTATTGTACTATACATATTATATTTTAGAGTCTCTTGTAAAGAGTGTTGTAGACCATTTGAGGCAGGTGAGGTACATAGTATGATAAATAAGTAAGTACCCGACTCAGAATAAAGAGACCTGGGTACCCGTCCTGGGCATGTAGCCAACCTGCTGTGTGTCTTCAAACACAGCCTCATGGGATTGGACAACGTAGGATGGATGCCACCTACGTTCTAGGGGTGCGGCATTCACTAGCAATAAACAAGCAAGCACCTGGCAAAGGGCCCAGCACATGTAGGCACAAGAATTTACTGGAATCTGAATTACTCTTGCTCCCCTTTACAGTGCTGCTTTAGTAAACTTGAGCCTATAACAGTGAAAAGTAGCATTTTTTAAAGAATTAATGGGGAATCAGCAAGGTTAGTAACAGTGTCATGCAATTGACACATGCAGAGAATGGAGGAAAGTAAATTGTTACAACCTCAAATTGTTACAACCTCTCTGGAAGGCAAGGGAGGCAGATGTGTTAAGATGCATATTTGGCAACATGTATAAAAGCTTTCAAAATGTTTGTGCCCACAGACCAGTGAATAATTCTACAACTGATAATTTATGCCAAAGAAAGACTAAGAGGTGCAAAGATTATGTGTACAGTTGAACATCCTAACTTTTTTTTTTATCAGTGCTATTTATAGTGCTCTACATGCTCATTAACGGAGCATTAAGTGACTAAGCTACAGTATATTCCTCTGATGGGATATTTAACAGTTGTAAGGACTTTTATTTTTTCATTGAAAAAAAATCAGGATATAAGTATCGAGAAAATCTTCAGCGGGGAAGAGGAGGAAATACAGTCCAGTTATGGATAGAAAGCTTGCAGAAAACTAGACCAAAATGTTATTAACATTTATCTCTCGATAGACTAAGGGGTGGTTTTAATTTTCATGATTACATTTTCTAGTTTTGCAGACTTTCTGCGGTGTATATGCTCTCAAATCAAGGAGAAAAAAACAGGAGTTGGAAACTGGTCCAAAATCTCTACAAGGCTGAACCTACCAGTATTTAAATCCACATTTTTTACAACATCAGTCTTGCTGTCTTTAGACTCTGCATTTCCCACGGAAGGACCAAGCAGACACCAACGGCCTTTCCCATCTTTGATCTCCCTTGCATTTCAAGTCACACACTCTTGGCATATCACAGCCAGAGGGTCCTTGGAGGTCGGGGTATTACCCTGCAGGTCAGGAAACGGAGGCCCAGCGAACGCTTCAGTGAGGACGTGGTGCTAGGTCTCCTGAGACGTTCGAGCCTGTTCTCCCCTCCCCGGTCCTGAGCCACTCTCCTTGCTTTCCTTCTGCCACATTTACTATTGCCACGGCCACCTCCCCTTCTTCTTACAAGCGGGCACCGCACCCTTAATCTCTGGAGCTCTTCTCTTGCACACCAACTCCCTTGATCATCAAGTCTCATGGCTTCTAATACCTTTTTTTTAAATAGGCTTTTTAAGAGTTTTAGGTTGACTAAAAAATTGACCAGGTCGTACAGAAGAGTTCCCATACATGTCTCGACCCTCCTTGTGCACAGCCCCCCTTATCAACCTCCCCCACCAGAGTGATACATCTGTCACAATTGATGAACCTATGTGACACATCATACACCCAAGTCCATATGAAATCCCATTTTCTAAAAAAGTTTGTTTAATCTCCATATCCAACATGGGGCTCAAACTCATGACCCCGAGGTCAAGACTTGCATGCTTTTCTGACTGAGCCAGCCAGGCAGACGCCCCCCAAATCCCATTATTACACCACAGAACTCCCACACTTGCCTGGACTTGCCTGCCTGACATCTTGCATGCCTAGTGAGACCTCTCAGACTGAGTGGTCTCTTCCCGCCTGCACCTGCCCCTCCTACAGACTTCCCATCTCAACTCGGGGCGACCCCACCCTTCCAGTTACTAGACCAATTATCTGGCAGGCACCTCTGACCATTCTTTGTCGCACACCTCCCATCAGATCCATCAAGCCATCCTGCACGTTCTACCTCCTAAAGAAACCGGGAAGTCTACGCGTTCACCACTTTCACCTCCACTAGAAGCTCCTGGTTCAGGGCACGACCGCTGGCTCCCTGCTTCCGCCTCACTGTCGTCTGTTATAAACCCAGCCACCAGAGGGGTCACTGAAACTAAGGGAGTCTCACCACATTGACCCTCTGCTCAAACTGCACTGGGGCTCCTCCTGTCGCCCCAAGAGAAAGCGCAAGACCTTATAAAGACCGACAAGGCCCCACATGACCAAGGCCTCCATTCCTCTCTGACCTCCTTTCCAGGTCTCCCCTGCTGCCTCCCAGCTCATCTGCTCCCACCCGACCTCCTCCTTGTCCCTCAAACACCTCTGCACGCTCCCACCTCGTGACTTTGCACTGGCTACTTCCCCAGTGCACGGCACACACCCTCAGCGTCTTCGCGTCTGCATCCGGACGTTGTCTCATCAGTGTTTAAAATGGCAGCTTCACCCCCTGTACTTGCACACCCCCCCTTTCCTTCACCCCGGCCATGGGATGCAAGGCATGTATTACCTTTTAGCATTCTACATTTTTTAAAGGCAGAGGGGGGGGGGGACAGGGGGAGAGGAAGAGGGAATCTCTCTCTCGATCCCATGACCCTGGGATCATGACCTGAGCTGAAATCAAGAGTCGGATGCTCAACCAGCTGAGTCCCCCAGGCGCCCCTAGTGTCCTACATCTTACTTGTTATGTTTGTTCTCTGTTTCTCCGTACGGTCCCTACAACCACCCGACCTCCCATTCTCCCTGGAGTCCCGGCACCGAGAAGACGGGGACCCGTCCCACAATGAGTACTCAACAAAACATGTTAATGAACCAAGAGAATCCTGATCTCCTCTCTCCCAAAATTCCACTAAGGTGACAGAAAAGCCATTAAAAACAGGTACATTTTTATAGGAAGGTATAAACCCATCTGGACAAGGTGTATGGGAAAGGAGGCAATAATGGAAGAGAGATTTCAGGCAATCTGAAAGCAGATGGAAATGCAGAAACAGTTAACTCAGAAATTCTACTTCTTAAGCATCTGCCTAAGAGAAATGAAAACAAATGTCCACATGAAAACTTGAATATGAATGTTCATAGCAACATTAATGGTAATAGTCCCAAAGTGGAAGCAACCCAAATGTGCACCGACCGACAGATGCACAAATGGACTTTGGCTCAGGTCATGATCTCGCAGTCTATGAGTTCAAGACCCGCATCGGGCTCTGTGCTGACAGCTAAGAGCTTGGAGCCTGCTTCAGATTCTGTCTCCCTCTCTCTCCACCGCCCCCGCCCCCACACTGTGTCTCTTTCTCCCTCAAAGATAAATAAACACTTTAAAAAATTTTTAAACTGGGGAATGAAGTCCTGATGCATGCTACAACATGGATGAACCTCAAGAATGTTACACTGGGTGAAACAACCGTCACAGAATAGCACGCATTTCATAAATCCTAAGTAGGCACAATCCCATTTATATAAAATCCAAAATAGGCAAATTGGTGGAGACAGAGAGCAGATTAGTGGTTACCCAAACCCAAGGCAAGGAGAGAGTAGGCAGGGACTGCTGATAAGTACAAGCTTGCTTTTGGGGATGATGATAAAGTCCTAAAATTAGATTATGGTGATGGTTGCACAACTCTGCAAATGCCAAAAATCATTTAAGTGTATGTTTAAATAGGTGAACTCTGTGGTAATCAAATTATATTTCAACAAAATTGTTTAATCTTTTTTAATTTATGAGGATAAAAAACAGGTGACATACAACGGTTCAGAACTCAAACCACCATTGACCTTCTTGGAAAGCTACTGGAAGATATGCTGCAACAAAAAATGGGCAAATGCAGAAACAGGAAAACAGGCTCCTGGGATCAGGGGACCCGACATGAGAGAGCGGCAAAGTCCCCATTGGTGTATTTGGTGTGCGACAGAGAAGGGCCACCGATCTGGATGGAAGCATCACACCGAAGCCTCCAGGAGCCTCATTTGATGAGTTTGAAGGTTTGAAATTGTACTGAGACACATATGAACAACCTGTTGCTGGATTTGGTTAAAATCGGTGACAAGTATATAGAAAACTAAGCAAAGAAAAATCAGGCAATTATTAACTCTAGAGGGAGAAAAAAAACCAGAAAGCACACAAAAAAATCCCCAATCAATAAACACTATTCTCTGAAGACTTTGATATATTTGGGGGAGGAAAATGAAGAGAACAAAAAGTAAGATGGTAAAATCTTCATTGATCCTAAGGGGAAGTCAATAGAAACTTCTAAGATTGTTATATTAAAACAGCAGCGCCGTGTGTTCATGACATATGGAGGGAAAGTATCACAAGAAACCATTCAAGAAAAGGGTGGTCTCTGAGGACTCAGCCTGGGGAGGAACGGTGAAGGGAAGTGCTATTTGTCATTGGCTCTTAGTACCATTTAATTTTTTAAAGGCTTATACATACACATCATTTTAATGAAAATAAAATCAGCTTTAAAAAGTTCTAGCAATCACCACCTGCCTTGTACATAAGGAAAGAGGTAAGGCTTGGTGATATCAGGATGCCTGGGTGGCTCTGCTGGTTAAGCATCCAACTCTTGATTTCAGATCAGGTCATGATCTCTTGGTTCATGAGTTTGAGCTCCACATCAGGCTCCACACTGACAAGTGCAGAGCCTGCTTGGGATTCTCTCTCTCTCTCTCTCTCTCTCTCTCTGCTCTTCTCACACACTCTCTCTCAAAATAAATTTAAAAACTTAAAAAATAGAGACTTGGTGGTATCACTAATAATGGTAACAGCTGGATTTCCCTGAGTACTCGCTATGTGCTCGGCACCATTCTAAATGCTGTTTGAAACACTGTTCTCATTTAACGGCTCCTTGGAGGGGTCTCAATTCTAGACGGCCTCTAAGGGTGGCTAGGTCACCAATTGCAAGTCCAAATGCATCGCTTCATGGGTTAAAAAGCACATTCACAATATTTTCATTCGATCGTCACTAACATGGTGATATGGGAGTTTATAGATGTAGAAAGGGTCTCTGAGAGGTCTGGAGAAATGCTCAATGTCATGGGGACAAGTGAGAAAGGAGGCTAGAGTTGAGGTCTCTTGGTCCCCGGTGCTCTCTGCATGACTGCCCCCCAGGCCCCCCTCAAAAATGATTTTTAAAAATCCCTGTTCTGGATGTCTACTTTGTAACAGTGTACCCTTCCGTTATTTTTAAATGTTAAAGGAGAAAAGAATTCGGCATTTTCAAGATTCTTTTTTTTCACTTTTTAAAAAATGCTTTATTTTTGAGAGACAGATAGACAGTGTGAGCAGTGGAGGGTCAGAGAGAGGGAGACACGGAATCCAAAGACAGGCTCCAGGCTCTGAGCTGTCAGCACAGAGCCCAATGCGGGGCTTGAACCCACGAACCATGAGATCATGACCTGAGCCGAAGCCAGCCGCTCAACCGACTGAGCCACCCAGGTGCCCGGGCATTTTCAAGATTCTTAACCTGAACCTTCCTTCAAATCTAAATTCTAAAAACGTCCTCTGAAGGGCACCAGGGTGGCTCAGTCAGTTAAGCCTCCGTTTCCTGCTCTGGTCCTGATCTCGCAGTTTGTGGGTTTGAGCCCTGTGTCAAGCTCTGTGCTGACAGCTCAGAGCCTAGAGCCTGCTTTAGATGGTCTCCTTCTCTCTCTGCCCCTCCACCCCCCCCCAAAAAAATAAACATGTAAAAAGAAAAACCAAAAACATCCTCTGAAAACCAAAACAAACAAAAAAACCATCCCTGCTGCCCAGAAGTGCATGGGTCCCCACAGACTCACACAAACATACGAGGCATGACCACACATAATACTGTCCTGGGGCTTCCTGAACAATCACACTGCAGCACACATCTCCCATGAAGTGTTGCCCCATTGGGCGTGATCACGCAGACACTCTGCGGAGGCAACTGGGTAGGCGCCACTGTTGAGACCTTTTCAAAAACCTCTCCTTGGCAATGTCACATTCTCCTGGATATAGCGAGCAATAGGTTGTGGACCTCACCGGTTTGGGGACACTGCCAAACGCTATTTGATGAAAATTAGAAGAACACAGGGAGTGACAAGCCAGGCCAACTAGCTGGCATGGCTTCTAAACCGAGCCCAAGAGGGACTTCAAAGGAATCAGCATTTGGCAATTACAGTTGATTCCTTTTCAAGACAAAACCGCATATTTCACATCTTGGATACATAAAATCAGGCATGGCTAAAAAAGAATGACTTTATAAAAGCAAAAATTTCATTAGTCAAGTTTATGGTCATTATATAATATACCCACAAATGTTCCTTACTAAACTTAATTTAAAAAGTGGACGGACACTTTATGAACCAATCAACCCCATAAAACAGAGTTCAATAACAAACCTATTAAAATCATGTTTAACCCAAGCCTAATTGATATGAAAAATGCAAAGGTTTTAATGCTTTTTATTGTCTTCTGGTTATTCATTTATGCTTATAAATTAATCTCTAAAACTCTTGAAAATGCTTCTTAAAATCATAAAACCCAACTAAGATACTGTTAGAAAGCAATCTATCTAAAAGATGTTAAAATGTTTCCATTTATGATTTCCAAGTATCTTTTGACCAGCCATCAAAATTTACTTGAAAGCTATTTTATACCTGCTTTCCATGTGATGTAGAAAATATGTCAAAAAAGTTAGCAAACACATAAGAAAATCATCTGACAAAAACTCAGGGACTGCAAATCATGTCATTCTTTCATAAATTTTAGCCACATGGAAACTTTCCTGAGTTCCTCTTCCTGGATACACATTGGCCAAGTTCTCAGGAAATGATGACTATGTTCTTAGGTGCACACGTTTGATATGTTTATCAATGTTAAAGAAGATCACATGTGAATTTTTGCACCCTAAAGGGAAAAAAAGTTGAAATAACAAAGTCATTAACTCAAATTTTTTTAAAAGTTTTTTTTAAAGTTTATTTTGCAAGAGAGAGTTTGTGTGAGTGGGGGAGGGACAGTGAGAGGGAAAGAAAGATTCCCAAGCAGGCTCTGTGCTGATCGCAACAGAGCCTAAAATGGGCCTCAGTCTCAAGAACCATTACATCATGATCTGATTCGAAACTGAGAGTTGAACGCTCAACCAACTGAACCACCCAGGCGCCCCTATAACTCAGTTTTTGAACATACCTAGGGAGGAAAAATACATGTGTGTATATGTGTATAGGTGTGTATACCATATGAATACATGTATATATGTGTATGCATATATATACATATTTAAATGAGGTTGTAAGCAAGCTAAATCACAGGATTGTTGGCACAGCAGCTAAATGCATTTTTTAAAGTTTATTTATATTTTTAGGTTTTTAAAAAATAATTTTCCTGAAGTAGGAATCAAACTCACGACCCTGAGAGGAAGAGTTGCGTGCTCTTCTGTCTGAGCCAGCCCAGTGCCCCACAGCTAAATGCATTTCACAGACAATCTGTACAGCTTACATCTTTCAAGTGTAGGCATTAATTCCACACAGACATCTGGCAATCGTCAGATCAAAGCTTAAGCCCAAAGATCTTTCCATAAAAAGGAGTTACCTGTATAGAGAGGCAAATACCACAAATTTCTCATTACCAGTATCATTAGATGGGCTCTATTGACAAAGACAGGAGGATCCATTAATGGTACTTAGCTTTATATGTTTCCAGTCACAAAGAGCAGAACACTTTCTTTAATAACTGCGAATCCCACACTTTTACATAATAGGCTATGAAGTGCTGTTTTGGATCCAGTCCATATTTTGGAGGGATTTATAGATACAGGTAAAATTTGTTGCCAGGCACTATTTACAACCTTGAACAATCTTTTCAGCTTGAAGCCAAGTCTGTTCTCAGTCACCACTATCCTCGGCCTTTTTTAGTCACGGTCACCAGAAAGTTTTTTCACCCTTAACATAAACAGCGGTAAATTCTCCAAGTGCAAACATACCGTTCTTGACTTTATAGGCTAAATGGATACGGGAGAGCTGAGGAATAAGGGCCAGTATCTGCTACATTTTGCAGGCATTTAGAACTTCGTTGTATCGGATCTACCTTATTTCTTCATGTCTAATATTTTTATGCCATTAGATTAAAAATGCCAGTAGATTAAAAGCACCATAAAACAATTTAAGTCAAGAGGATATCCACTCCTAAGTTAGTGACTAGCTAGGATCTTAACTGTCCTAATGTCGAGTACCTAAGTTCTGTCATATAAAAGGGACATTTAACAAGGCAAAGATGGGGAAGAGGAGTGTTTCTCAAGAGGAAAAGGGTCTAAGAACACTCACCTAACAAAAAGAAAGCTGAGTAAATTTGCACGGAGACCCAGGTTTAGAGAGCAGTGGACGAAGCTGAGAGGTAAGCAGTATCTAGACGGAAGCAGCAACTGTTCTACGTTATTGCTACTTTTAAAGGAACATCTAACAATCGTATGCTTTACTGTGGTGTACATACAGGACATAGAACTTACCACAGTAGCCGTTTTTAAGGATACAGTTCAGTACAGTTACATACATTCACATTGTCGAGAAACAGATCTCCAGAATGTTTTCATCCTGCAAATCGGAAACTACACCTGTGAAACGACTCCCCCTCCCCCCACTTCGCTTCAGCCCCTGGCGACCGCCATTCCATTTTCTGTCCCCATGAATTTGAGTACCTGGGAAACCTCATATAAGTGGAGTCATTCCATATTTGTCTTTTGGGGCCTGGCTTATTTCATTTAGCTAATGTCTTCCAGGTTCATCCAGGTCAGAGCGTGTGCCAGCCTTTCCTTCCACGTGAGGCTGAGTAACATCCCACTGTATGTACATACATTTTGTCCCTCCATTCATCCGCCCACAGACATTTAAGTGGCTTCTACCTCTTGACTGTTGTGGACATAGGTGTTTGAACATAGGTGAACAAATATCTCTTTGAAAATCTGCTTCCTGTTCTTTGGGATATGTATGTACCCAGAAGTAGAATTGCTGGATCTTATGGGAATTCTATTTTTAATTTGTTGATGAAGTTCCATGCTATTTTTCACAGAGGCTGCACCATTTTACATCCCCACCAACAGTGCACGGGGGTTCTAATTTCTCCACAGCCTCACCAACACCTGTTAGGTTTTTCTTTTTTTTCCTTTAAACAGATATAGACACTTTTCACATCCATGGCAAAGTTTTCAATTTAAGTTACTGAATGTTGAAAAAAAAAAAGGGACATAACTGTCCAAAACGTTCAGGCATTTCAAAATGTATATAGGTGACTAAATCATTATTCCCAGAACTTTTAAACATTTTAACTTCAAGGTCTCTTTCTTAATTTTAGATTTCTACTTATTCTTTCCTTGGAACACCCTGCCTCATTCTAGTCCATTGGGAAGGGCCACTCAATAGTCAACACAGGAATGGCTGACAGTGACAGAGAAGGGGAGGAGAGGGCACCGGCGGGCCAGAGGTGGAAGGGATGAATCTGTGCCCAGACTGGCCTCTCCCGGACGTTTCCTTCCCAACCACGGCCACAGCACCTTCGGGAACCAGTAGGGGCTCCTAGGAAGAAGCAGACTTGCCTGTTCCCCAGAATAGCAGGAAGTGGGGCCCCTGTCACCGGTGGTCGCCGCCCAGGCTGGCGGAGGAAGGTCTCAGTGGTCTACACTGGACTTTGGGAGATAGCCGAGACCTGGTGCAAGGTGCAAGAGCTCGGTCTTGGAAAACAGAATGGCCTGCACTGCTCGCTGCATCACTACGTCTGCCTGGTTCTCACGGATACAGTCAGACTCCTGCTCCACATTTGTACACAGGACCCACTCCCCTTCTGTCCCGGGTCCTACTTTATTACCTGCCATTAAGCCCTTTAAATAACTGTTTGCAAATTTACCTCACATGAACCCATTTATTCACCCAGTAACTGTTAGTTAAGCACCTGACACCATGCCAGCAGTG
This sequence comes from Mungos mungo, assembly GCA_004023785.1. Taxonomy (NCBI): domain Eukaryota; kingdom Metazoa; phylum Chordata; class Mammalia; order Carnivora; family Herpestidae; genus Mungos; species Mungos mungo. The sequence continues at coordinate 25,646 of PISW01010210.1, read as the reverse complement.
GTAAACAAGAGACAAATCCCTACCCCATGGAATTTATAATCTAGCAGAATATCAGTAAGCAAGTAATCACACAAATACACACCTAGGGTCTCAAGGATCATAAAAATACAGGGACAATGAAAGCACAACTGAGGGACCCTTAAAATTATACATAGGGCTGAGGCACAGAGACTTCAGAGAACAGTGACAGGCGGATGTAAACAGCCAGGTAGGCAGAAGCAGAAGAGCCTTATAGGTCAAGAAGGCATATGCAAGGGCCCTGGGGTGGGAAGGCTCAGTGAATAAAGGAAGTGAAAGACAGCTAGGTGCCTGGAGCTTGCTAACAGAGAGTGGGGTGCAGAGAGTCTGGCCGGGCAGGTAGGCGCCCAGTTGTGCAGCTGTAAAGACTGTGAAGCTCTTGGGATTTTATGCAAAATGCGATGGGAAGTTATTGAGGCATTTTCAGGCTACGTGTTAGCCAGTGTTTTGTTTTTTTTTTTAATAATGCAATGGTTACAGAATAATCCCTAAGATTTTTTTTTCAATGAATAAAGAAAGGTACAGTACAGGGTACACAACATGCTATCATTTCTAGGGAAAAGGGAAAATACACGATACAGAAGTGGCTATTGCAGGAAAAATACAAGACCCAGTAGCATTATAGGTGCCTGTTGAGATGGGAACTAGGAGATAAGCGTGGGAGGAACAGTTTTAACTGTGAACCTTTTGGCATCTTTTGAATTATGTATCACGCTTAAGAATTACCTACATAGCAGTAAATTGAGTTAAAAATGAAAAAAGTCATCCTGGCTGATGTGCTGAGAAGACGAGAAGGGTTAAAACTTAGGAAAGCTGCCAGGACAGTTAAGAGGGAAAAGACTGATGATCTCTACTGTTGGCCACGTGAGGAGTACGTGGAATTTTCACATACCGCGCACGAGTGCAAACTGACAGCCATTTGGGGACACCGTGGGGCCGCACCTCCCGGAACCGCCAGACGCACGCGGCAGAAGACCGAATCCCATCCCCAGGAATCTACTCGACAGAAATGAGGATGTAGGTTTCCCCAAGACAGCTCTAAAAACTCATTACAGCACTAAACACTGACGTCAAATGGAAAGGCAAGTGTTTTCGGTGGAGGGCAGAAGGGAGAAATCGTGGCGACTCACACGCTACTACAGCACTGAGAAACGCAGTGTTAAGATCGAAATCGGATACAAAAGGATGCTTCCCGCTTAATTCCCTATTTATATCGTTTGAAAATAAGCAAAGTCACCCAGGGTCACACAGACCAGGCTACCGGTTATGTTAGGGGGGAGTGGGGCTGGCCAGAAGGGCGGGCAGGCTCCGGGGCTCTGGCGACGCTGTTACCCAGTTTTGAACAGCCACCTGACTGTTCGCTCTGAGAGTTCAGAGCTCTCTGGAATGTTCTGATACATTTTTATGTCTAGGAGGTAGGAAGGCCCTGCAGGAGTGTAGACGGAAGGTGGCAGCTGGACTGGGGGAGGAACAGGGAGTGGGTGGGGACAGGGCCTGTAAGTGACAGGCTTTTGTTGTTCTGCTTTTGCATTTTGTCACCAGTCTAAAGTCTAACAAAATCATCCGCAGACTTAATGTCAAAACAAAGCATTTGCTTGGAAGAGGCAATAAACTGGAGGAAGGTTATAAATACCTGTGGGTATATGTGAGTAATTTCCAGATATGAGGATTTAAAACCTTGGTCTCTGACAGAACAGCTAGGTTCAGGGCACTTTTAAGACCCAGCCAAATACTAAGAATACAGAATATAAGGCCTACAATAAACATTTACTTACTTTTCAGAGTAGCGGGGCAAACCAAATCTTAAACAAGATGTTATTTTTTTAAATTTTTTTTTTTTTTTTTAAATTTTTGAGAGACAGAGAGAGAGCGCACGCACGAGCAGGGGAGGGTCAGAGAGAGAGGGACATACAGAATTTGAAACAGGATCCAGGCTCTGAGCGGTCAGCCCAGAGTCTGATGCGGGGCTCGAACCCACGAACCATGAGATCATGACCTGAGCCGAAGCCGGATGCCTAACCGACTTGAACCACCCAGGCATCCCACAAGATGCTATTTTAATTGTGCACTCACATGGCAGACGCCATGTCCTCAGGCCAAGGCTATTCAGATGGCCTGGGCTCCTGCACAAGCCTTTTGTAATTTGTCTTCTCATCCTGTTTTTAAACAACTAAAAAACTGCCTCCTGCTCTAACCAGTTTGATCAGTCAATCCGCTGCAGCACACGGACTTTCGAAGTCTATGTGCTATATATATATATATACTTGCCACTTTCAGAATCTCAACTGTGTCACTTCCTATGGGCTATTTCCAGGTTGTCTGTTCTACCCAGATGCTGCCTGTCCAGGAACCCAATTCTGCCCTGCTGGGAGCCTCTCTTCCTAAAAGCAATCCTCCCTAACCTACCTGGCACCACGGCCCAGCTACCTCTCATTCTCGGAGGAGCGCTCTGCAGGGTTCCTACCCGGTGGTTCCTACCCGGTGCACCCAAGTACGTTACCATTAGGGATACGTCCTAAACACCTTGAAAGATGCTTGGCAAGCTATACTGGGTGGCGATGACAGAGATCACGGACTCCCCCAAAACTAGTTTTTTTCCTGGAAAATCTGTGACCCTGGCCATCAGGGTTTTTGCCTACACAGGAGTTAGAAGAGGAAGAAGGGAACCCATGCCAATTAACTTTCAGATTACCTTCATCCACCACCGTGGAGCCACAGAATCTGCACTTTGACACGCTCCCAGCTGATTCTGATCAATTCTACTCCAGTGGAACACCAGCTGGTGTTATAAGAGGTTTTACGAGGGAGACTAAAACACATTTACCTCCACTTCCTCAATTGCAGTCATGGCATTGAACATTGACTTAACGTTTACTATGTGCCAAGCACTGTGTATGTGTCTATGTAAGCCCCAGGGCTGTTACCAACAGAGAATCCTGCCCCCGTGGAGCTTACACTCTATCGGAGGGCAATGGACAGAACCAAAGATACAAAAATGGCAAAGCAGGAGCACCTGGGTGGCTCAGTTGGTTAAGCGTCCGACTTTAGCTCAGGTCATGTTCTCCGATCGTGGGTTCAAGCCCCGTGTCAGGCCCTGTGCTGACAGCTCCGAGCATGGAACCTGCTTAGGATCGTGTATCTCCCTCTCTCTCTACCCCGCCCCTGCTCATGTTATAGCTCTCTCTCTCTCAAAAAATAAATATTTAAAAAAACATAAACATTAAAAAAATTTTTTTAAAATGGCAATCTGGACATGGAAATTACCCATTTTTAAAAATAAGATTCCTATTTATAATAAACTAAATGGGGGGGTTTTAATGGTCTCTTAGCTCAACTTTACTGAAAATGCTCAAAGGCACATTTCAACACCACAGTATTTGCCCAACATTCTAACAGACACATACTTTAATAAATACACGTTAAAGGAAACTGAAAAATGATCAGGACCAGTAAATAAGACGAACGTATTGGTAATATTTATTTTCAAAAACCTCTTTACCAGGAAGTCTCTTGGTCTTCCTGGTAAAACGTGCACATGGTCTTTAACTAACTAACATGAAACACCAACCCTGAAGCCCTGATCACCACAGTTTGCTCCACCTGCCCAGGGCTATTAGTTCCCAGGTCAATAGTCTTCCAAATCAAGGACCTCTGACCCCTTTACTATCCTGGTCCCCATTCCTGTCCCCGTCCAAAGCCTCAGTAAACAGATAACCAAGTATGAGCACAGCCATATGCTAAAAATATAACCTAGACAAAGGAAACTAATTGTTTTTACAAGTTTAGTCTGTTTCAGAAAGAAGCAAACTAAGATTAGTAGGGCATTCTCAATTCTGTTTAGCTATGTTAATATTTATGAATTAGCTTTATTTCTACGAGCAAAAGTAATCATATAAAACCACATATGAAACAATTCAACTCACAACCTTTAACCAGTAAAATGAACTGTGAAAGTCTAAAATGTACAGTGTTAGTAACAACTTTCAGAATGAGCACAGGTGCACATGGCTACATTATTTCATGCCATTCTGTCCAGATGGTTTTAGACTTTTCTTCATTGGTATACCAAAACCCAAGGAAGAAAGATGGGAGGAAACAGAGGAGGAAAAAACAAAAACCAAACCAAACCAAACCAAACTCAGTTGGGCAAGTTAGGGTATCAACCAGCTGTTTACAGCAAAACCTGGGTTACTTCAAAAATGCAATTTCGTGGGGCGCCTGGGTGGTTCAGTGGGTTAAGCATCCGACTTCGGTTCAGGTCATGATCTCGTGGTTTGTGGGTTTGAGCCCTGCGTCAGGCCCTGTGCTGACAGCTAGCTCAGAGCCTGGAGCCTGCTTTGGATTCAGTCTCCCTCTCTCTCTGATCCTCCCCTGCTCATGCTGTCTCTCCTCTCTCTCTCAAAAAAAAAAATAAATAAAATAAAATAAAATAAAAAATAAAAAAAAAATTTTAATGCAATTTCCTGGGGCACCTGGGTGGCTCAGTCAGTTATGTGTCTGACTTCAGCTAAGGTAACGATCTTGAAGTTCAGGAGTTCAAGCCCCACCATCAGGCTCTGTGTTGACAGCTTAGAGTCTGAAGCCTGCTTCAGGTTCTGTGTCTCCCTCTCTGTCTCTACCCAGTTTACTCTCTCTCTCTCTCTCAAAAATAAACAAACATTAAAAAACATTTTTTTAGGGGTGCCTGGGTGGCTCAGTCAGTTAAGCATCCGACTTCGGCTCAGGTCATGATCTCGCCGCTCAGATTCAAGCCCCACATTGGGTTCTGTGCTGACAGCTCAGAGCCTTGAGCCTGCTTCAGATTCTCTCTCCCCCCCTCTCTCTGCCCCTCCCCTGCTCATGCTCTGTCTCAAAAAACAATTTTTTTTTAATTTTAATTAAAAAAAAAAAGCAATTTCCCAGTATCATCTGATAACCAGGCTCTTTGCAAACACCCGCCAGTCCACCAGAACGAAGCAGAGTCCACACGGGATCCGCAGGTGAGCTGAGCCCAGCTGCGGGGTCAACGGGACAGCGCTACCACACACGACGACTTTTCAACAAGCAGCTCCCCTGCCCTCCCCGAACAGCCAGCCCCGGGCACTCTGGTTACGGCTGCCTGGCAGACCTTCCAGACTGACTTCAAAATATCAGATGGATATCACTTTCCTAGAGGAACACCTTGGAGAAAGCACGGTTAGTGGTTTACAAAGAATACAATTTGGAAGTTAAAATTTAGCATGTGTATTAGAACAGAGGACACTGAGGAAATCATTTATTTGATACATTCCTTCTGTCAACCATTACTGTCACTGACATTCTCATTTCAAAACCAAACTGTGAATGCCATGTGGATTCAGCTCTCTCTTCCCTCGAATAAAATCCTTACCAGATCAAAAAGCCAATTACCATTAATGCCTCCCCTCTTTGGCCCAAGATTACCAAAAAACCCCAATATACATTGCCCCTCCTCTATTTCCTAGATATAAATTGAACTTCCTTCACATTTAGGCAATTCTACAACAGAAAAGTCATTCCTGCCCCCAAATGAGATGCTTACACAAAGTACCTTGTGAATTAGTTTCTAGCCTATCTGCACTGATTGTCAAAGTAGACCTGACTTTAGTAGACGGGAGCCCAGGTTTCATATTAACCTATACTAATTAACCACAATCTGGAATAACACATTTCTTTGAAGTCGTAATTATTCACATAATTTCCTTGTTTCAAAATAGAATAGATGGCAATCTAATTCATAGTAACCTATTTGGACACAGAAGTAGGACACTTCATTCCTACACATGGAATTCGTATTTAACCCCCCCCCCCCTCCGTTTGGACCACTTAAGACAAGGATTATATAAAGCTGAAGTCTGTATCATTTTTGCATCTTTCCAAAGCATACTACAAATACAATTTCAAGGTTTAAAATGTATTCAGTGAAAGCCCAAATGCTGATTTTTAACTAAGAGGTAAGATTTAATTTGAGCATACTTGCTGGAAGAGTGTCTGTTGATATTTTCCCCCTATTTTTTCTGTTTGTTGAGTGCAATCTTTACTCATGGTAAAACAATGGTTTCCATTGTCTGGGGGTTCTAAATTAATGAAACTTTACTAGATTAATATTCAGTAGAGCACACGTTTTTAGAAAAATGCAAATTTCTATTGTTCCATATCCAGAAATTAAATTTTGATTCAACGAAGCTAATGGACTTTTGACACTTCTATAGAACACAGAAACAGACGCTGAATATGTGTATTCCACACACCTTACTAATAACTTAAAATTGCTCATTTCATGGCAGCCTGGAAGGAATAATTAAGTAATAAACGACAATAAGAAAAAGCCACTTATCATAGAGTCTAGTCTTTATTGAAAGGCTTACTTCAACTGTGGTTTACAGCTTTGGCTTGCGCTGGCCAGTCACTTCAGCCTCTCACTGCCAGCAGACATAAAAATCAAGTGGGAATGGCACGGGGGAAGTACTAGTAGAGAGATTATTAGAGCAAAGAAGATGGCGGTCAGAAACACATCACCAAAATAAATCCCAAAATAATTGAGAAATAAACATTTTCTTGCATGCCAAAGAATCTCTGAATTTTAATGAACACGGAAAAGGTAACGATTCTTAGGCTTAAATTGATCAAGATAGCACTGACTTCACTTTGTTATAAAATAGACTTGAGTCTGTGTTACCTTGATAGTTGTATTTCAAAACGGTGCATTTCATTTGGATAAGTAGCTTTGTATTTTAAAAACCATTTAATATGAAATAACTTCCATTAAGTGAACTGATCATGGAATCTTTCTCTCTTTCGGACTGATACAAAGGACACTTCAGTAATATGTTTACTATGGCGAGATAACTAGTCTGGATAATCTTATTAAATCAGAATATACAGCCAGGAGACACTGCAGCTACATGGAGCTATCGCAATCAGCTACTGAATTTACTGGCAGACCAAAACAGGTGAACGGAGAATACTGATCTATTAAAAGAAAAGTCTTTAGTTGTTCAAGTTTCAGGTATATTCAAGAAATTTTACACCAGGAGGCAAAACTGAAATAATTTGAGTGTTCTCCTTATAAAATATAAAGTAACTTTTCCATAACATCCCCCAAGAACACCAGCCGTGAACAAAGAAGGGTAGATTTTCTACAGAGAAGCGTCACAGGACCCCGTGGGTTAACACTAAAGTGCCCTCACCAATCTGGCCGTAGGTGAGCTTCAGACCCTGCAAATATTCACATTCAATACATCTGACTGCTCTTCCAAATGGGGGGGAAGAAGAAAAATAATACCAGAAGTATTGTGGTCACCAATTTAGAAAACCATCGTTATTTTAAAGCTAATTGTAAGACTTCAAAAGTTGAAAAAATAGTCATCTGTGGGTATGAACTGCACCTTACCACGTAACTGGTAAGAGTTTTCTCATCTCGCTTGCCCGGGCCTCAAAGCAGCATTTTCAAGCACGCTCCCTACACATGTGCACCCTCTAGCTGTCAGAATTCAAACGTGTAAGATTTTACCTTTCACATTCTTGTTGGGATGGAACTTGGAGGCAGATTTTACGCACACAGCCTGACCACCACCCCAGAAGCACACGTCGGTCCCGCGCAGCTGCCTCAGAGCTCTGTTTACAAGCTCTGTGCACATTCAACTCGGCCTCCGCTCGGGCTGGTCACCCCATGCACACAACCCGCAAGGAAAACAAGCTAAATAAAAATAAAAGTCACAACTCTGTGTACTACTTAAGCTGAATATCCAATTATAAATTGGTACATCAAACTGTCTAAATAAGATGTTTTAGCAATCTTGTTAAAAAAATTCTTGGGCAAAATAGATCTAATTTTAAAAAACACCCCAAGATTTTTTAAAAACATTTGTACTATACAACTTAGAGGAACCTTGAAATAGGTTAGCAAGGTTTTAATCAAGGTATTTACATACCAAGTGACATAAAGAAAAAAAAATCTAATTTCCAATGACATTTTAAAATGTACTAATGCATCAAAGATCAAAGATTTGTATGAAATTAAAATTAAGGCCTTTTCTGTATAGTAATTTGTAAAATTTTAATTTTACATAGTAGCCAACCTTGGAAGTGTCAGTCTAAACATTCTTATCAATCCAGTGCATTCAACGCAGTGGAGCGTGTGAAGTGTTACCTCAAATAATTACATTGGTGCTACTTCTATGTTGAAGCATGCTTTTTAAACACTGTAGTTATTCAATATTTACAATGTATATCATTTTAACTTCATGTAAAAGCACAAGTATGACTGTCTGGCTTTAATACAAACACCATACTTGGAATTTCCCCCCAAAATGAAATGTAATTTACTACAGTTATAATAATCCACACTTTTTAAAGTTTTAAAAATATGTCTTAAATGTGAACCACCAACATTTGCTCAAGTAACTCAGATAATGCTGTTCCTTATTTAGCTTGAAAATTTCTTTATCAGTCTGGCTTCGGTTTCTTTAGGCATAAAGTTAAGTATTTCCTCCAAAGCGACTCCAAAATCATGCAATTTCTTCCAAAAGCACACTTTTTTCTGCTGACTTCGACAGTGGTCCACCTCAGGGGAGGGGAGGGGAGGGCCAAGGTTCAGGATGAACTTATGTGTGATTCCCAGTTTCTCACGCTCCTCCCTTTTTTGCTCTTTTAAAAACACAGTGAGTTAAAATACTGAACAGCAAGATAAAAATGGAATAGTATCTAAGAATCAAAACGTATTACCCATTTCTCCTATTATATCAAAATTTGTAGTCAGAATTGTCTTTATTGACTTTATTTTAGTTTTTGTACACAAAGAAAAATCATGTTCATATCCATCATGAACAAAAACTTAAAAAGGCAGAACTAGAAGACATGTGTCCTTCACCAAAGCAGAGCTGTGCTAAAGGTTCCAAACATTTCAATTTTTAAAATAAATATTTTCATTTTCCGATGTCTACTTTCATGTCTTCAGAGTGTCACAGGAAACTGAAGCTATCATGAATTACAATTTTGTTTAGAGTCCCAGCTCACTGTGTTTGGTAACTTGCCATACCATATCCAGCTTGGTTAGGAGGAGGTATTACGGGGGGGGGAGCTTGTCCTTGGGGAGGCTGAGCACCAAATCCACCCATCCAAGCAGCAGAAGGTGATTGACTTGGGGGAAACAAAAACAAAAACATCCTGAGCAAACACAAAGAAAAATTTATCTATACATTTATACAAAAATCAAGCAGAGCCTAATGATAGGATGGACAAGAAATCAATACCCCTACCACAAAGAGCAAAGAAAAAATGACACGCGTCCACATATATAGAATACATATCCCAGGATTAGTCTTAAGTTTTTGATAAGATAATCACAAATTCACACAGTAACTTCCCTGAAGATTATCTCGAAACTAATTTTTATAAAATGACAGATCATCAGTCTATCCTGTATTGTACACATGGTATATCGATTTTTAAGAAATTAAAAAAACACAAGTTCATGCTGGAAAGAGCAGGAGGGAGGAACCAGTCACAATAAAGATCTGGGCCAGTCTGGGGAAAAAGACGCAAAGGACCAGCCTCCTCTACGGACACAAGGGGGGGCGGGAAGACGCCAGGTGCTCTGTAGCCCATAAATCTCTCAAGACTTCTCCCACAAGCCAACAGACAGAAATCACTAAATTTCTGAACCATCTAGACAAAGACCTCTTCCAAGCAAAAGTTAACAAGAAGATAAAACAGAATAGGAATGTCAGTGAAGTTCTACCAACTGCTAAGAGAGATAGCTGGACACCCCAAATGTTACCCCAACTTCCCGTTTAACCTACATAATAAAAAGCAAATTTTTAGCAACACCAGTCACTATTCATAAGGTTTCTATAAGGCTTATAATGTCATATAGTCTGAGGAAGTTACTTTAAATAGGTTCTCCCTAGAAAAACACACTTTTTCTTTCATTTGTCAAAACCGGATCTGTCCATACACTGGAAAAACCCAACGACTCACTCTACTCCGAATCCTTGCTGGTTCCATGGCTGCCCGTATACTCCGTACGGCGGCACTTGCCACCCATTTGCCATGTACTGTCCGTACTGCTGGGGGTTTCCGTACACCTGGCCCCACTGGCCCCACTGGCTGTAGTCGACCTAGGAAAAAGCAGAGCGCTGTTTTAGGGGCGAAGTAAGAAACACAGTACTTGAAGAAAGTGGGAGACAAGGAAGAGAAAAACTAAGTAAGCACCCTTATGTGAATAGGACTCTGTTATTTATCATTGTCTAAGTTTATTGGGGTGGTGACACCTGTGGAAAGAAAGTATTAAGATTCAGTTAATACCGCAAAATAATCACTTTTGAAAAAGCATTAACAAAATCAACTGAAAGCAGCTATAGGCTTTATTTTCTGTTTGTTTATTTTACAGAGTTTCTAAAGCTTTTATGTCGATACGTAAGACGGAAACCTTAAAAAGTGCTGTGAAAAATCGAATTACCTGTTGAAAGTTTTTAGTCATATCAGGAGATTCTTTACCCCAATAGCACTTAACAACATGTCCTTCAATAGTAGTGCCGTTCACCGAAACAATGGCGTGGGCCGCACTTTCATGGGTTGAAAATCTAAAAGAGGAGGATATGAGGTTTTGGTCTTCAAGAACTTAACACAGTATATAACAGAAACTCATCAGTTCATATCTGTCAACTTGAAATAAGTCCGACATTGCAAAGAAGAAATAAAGTAACAAACACTGACGCCTGAGGGGCTCGAATCCTATAACTGAAAGGAACGCGTCTCACAGAAAAGTAACCGTAGGTAGGAGTTTACCTGACAAATGAATAGCCTTTCTCTGGAAAAACTCTTATCTCCATAATTTGTCCAAATGGCGAAAAAGTCTGTCTCATAAGCTGATCTGAGAAACAAAAACACAGAGAAAGCACTTAAGGCTCATGACCCTGGCACTGCGGTGGCGCCCCACAGAGAGGGGGAGACACTCACACACGGTACCTGTTAACCCGGAGGCAATCCCCCCACAGTACACCGTACAGTTTTTTGGACTTGACTGGTTTACTACGTCTTCAAATCTCAACTGCTTAGTGTTATCTATATACAGAGAGAAAACAAAGATGTTGACGACTGTACAGTAGTATAAAACGGATTACAGTATCCTATTAAGATATGCCTCCCTGGGCGAGAAAACATTTTTTCTTGACCCTGTGATTTGATCTATAAAGTCAGCTGGTTCCTGCTCCAAATATACGAATTATCAAAGCCCAGTTACTATCAGAAAATTATATTCGAGGGAAATGAGCCTTAGAGTAGAGTAACACTTAAATTTTTAAGAAATTTAAGACCACACGAATTCATGATTTTGTAACACACCCGTATTTAACACACACAGTAGACATATCTTACTTTCTTGGGTACTTTTAGGTGCAGGTGGTTTCCGTGTGGCCCAGTTGGTTCTGATCTGACGACCACCCAACCACTGCCCTCCCATATGAACAATTGCGTTTTCTGCATCCTACAGAGAAAAAAGAGAAAGACAGAGTAATCACAAACACAGAAAACCGTGGTACATAAGACCCAGTAAGATGAAATACAATGCTGGCACTGCAACGAATTTGCTAAGCATCCTAACTATACAAAACTGACTATCACAAAACAATGATGTGAACTCAAGTAAATACATAAAAATTATCTTAATTCACAGATTTCAAATTACAGCACTTTTAAGCATTAAGGGATAATACTGAGGCACCGTAATTCAAATATGCAAGGAAAAATCATAATCCCGTGGACTACCGAGAAAGGGGAAAGTAGGAATCCCACAACACAGAGCTGTTCACAAATATCTTAATTTAATGGTTGATCTGAAATGTAACTTTTACTGAAGAATCTATAGAAACTCATACTAAATTACCTACCCCCCCCCCCAAAAAAGTCTACCTTCTAGGAGCAACAGATTATGGCTGTGACACAAGACTGAAAACTCATTTTAAGACAGAAGGCTGTAATTCAGAATGTCACCAATAAGACTGAGTTTAATTAACACAACTAACGTGAACGTGAATCTAAGCAAAGAAAGAATACAACTCCTATCCTCTGTCTTGGTGCTGAAGCGGCTTCAATAAGACGTAGGCATACCATGTACAATGTTGAAACTGGTCTAAAATGTTAACACCAAAGCCTGCTTTATTACTTGATCTTAATGTTAGTGCAAATGCTTAGATATTTTGGTAACTCTTTCTTAAAGAACTTAATTTTCCTTTAATATCCTAGCTACAAAAGTATGGACAATTTAAAAGTTAAAACTGAGATTTTCACGGTTCAGACTGCATATAATTTAACTTCCCTCCAAATTCTGAGATGAGCTCATACGCCCGAGTCCTGAGCTTGACTTCCTACACATCTTACCTCTACCAAAGCATAAATGTACCTATAATACTCTTCCTTAAGGTCAGTCTTTTTCCAGCTATTTATTTCCAAGAAAACAGTTATTCTCTACCATGTAAACATGCAAAATTACACAAAAAACCATTGCTGTCAACATCTAAAACCTTTCAAGATTCAGAATAATCAACAACTACATTTTTTAATTAAATCTATATTAAGTTGAAAAACATACCAGTTTGTTATAAAAAGATACAAAACCATAGCCTTTGGATTTTCCAGTTGCCATGTCTTTAACTACTCGGGCATCCCTGTGAAAAGAAGCACAGCTAAATGAGGGAAGTAAGAGTCATCCTCAAAATAAAAACTAAAAGGAACCACACACACTGTATTGTGAGCATTTTTTTTTAAATAAAATTCCAGTTAGCCCTAATTAACTACTGCCATTCCTGAACTCTCCCTAACGCTTCTTTACCTGTTAGAAAAAAGCAGTAAGACAAAAACATGTAATAAACATGCAACCTAATCAAATAGCCTGCACTTTCTAAACTAAATGCTCAAATTTGAAGATTAATAGGAACAATAGTTTCCTTTTCTAATATTCTATTGGCTAGTGTCCTCTAAGGTTTACTGGTTCTATAAATTACTGTAACAATGCTAACTACTTTACCATGCAATCTCTAAATAGTTAAATGTCTTCTGCCTAGTGATACAAAATATATGAAATATTAAAAAATTGAAAAAGAGGTAAAAATAGGAATTAAAAAGGCATACATGGCCTGTTAACAGATTTCTTTATTTTTCTTGGTCAATTCTCTATCATCATTTTGGAGTTTGGGCAGCTGTAAATTTTGAAAAATTGACATTTTCAGAAATTTAAGAAAGGAGAATAAAAAACTAACAACAATGCTAAGCACACCAGTACGAAAACAACAAATTTACACAGAAATTTTAGTGAGTAAGTTAAAATGATTGGAAATATAGAACTCCACTGAATATAGAATGTTAAAATGTAAATACTAAAATATGTATATATAAATAATGTATAATAAGAATAAATAGAAATGAGAAAAAAAATCTACAACTGAGTTCCAGTGTGCACAGTTCCTTGCAGTTAGCCTTCAAGATCCTGTCCATTCTTATGAGCAATTCTGCAAAATAACCAGAATGCTATTACTTTTAATTGTGACTTGGACTTTAGAAAAACTGCAGGTCTCAGGTATAAATAAAGATTGAAAAACAGCAACCTGTATTATTTTTTATACTGACTTTTAAAACATTACTACTTACCACATTTAAAGATTAAAAAGCAAAGCAAATATCAAAATAGAAAATTAAGAATTAAATCTTTCTTTCAAATTAATTATAGAACAACAAATTGTATACAGAAAAATATTGTTGTTCTGAGTTGAAACACATTCCTGTAAAGTACTACAAAGTTTAATTTAAGTCTACAGGAAGTACATAAACATTACACAAATTTTAATCAGAAAGATATACTGTGATAAATGTTTTATAAAACTTATAAAACCACTTTTAATTTTCCAATATATTTGATCATGTAACATTCAGTGAAATTTGAGCATAAACTTTTGCTAAAAAATCAAATCACATTTGGGCCCTAACTAGCAGAATCAAATACCACTAACAAAGAAACATCTACTAATTAATCCCACATTTATGGCTCAGACAATGAAACATTTTAATATTATAACAGTACTACTTTTGAGCTAAAGTATTAAAACACATTTATCATTATAATTAAACATGTACATTTCCAACTCAACCACAATATACCCAAAGATTTACCTACTTTTCCCAATTTATAATTCCTTCTATAAAAGTTTAATACACAATATACATCACATTCACTTTTGGTTAACCACCAAATCTTAAAAACATTTGACAGAAAGTTGGACTTTATAATAGGCTTTACCACCCAAACATCTGCTTCAAAGATAACAAACAGAATAATCACTTAAAATTTTTTAACATATTATACACAGGATTAGATAAAAACAAGACCCCAAAACACTGAAATGACATTAACATTTTCAACAACATCTACTTATCAAAATAAAAAAACAAATCAACCAACAAACAAAAAAATCAAACTAGGGAAAGAAAATCTTAATTCCAGTACAAGTTAATCATATACAATTCTGCCTATCACTACTGAGTATAGTATTGCTTATGATACTTACGATATTTTACCAAAGGGGGCAAATGCTGATTTGATATCTTCTGTTGTAATTTCTGGACTCAAATCCCCAACAAACACGTGGAAGTGATCTGAAATCGAAGCATTTGGTAATCAGATACTTAAAAAGTCAGCTCCTAAGCCCTTTTCAGGGAACACTAAGGGAAGAGAAACCCTATGGAAGCTGGCGGCACTGCGGGACAATTTGAGAACTCTTCCACAGTAAAATGCAGAAGTACTTACTGGAAGTATCTTTTTTCTGGCTACTTGGTGTGGTTGCCCAGTTTACTTTGACCTCCTAAAAATAAAGATTATATTTAATACAATTATTAGGCACGTCATCATGAATTATAACACTTACCACGTATTAAATCACTTATCAAACAGGATGCTTTTTGTAAAAACACTAGGCTGAATAGAGCAAAACCAGCACTCGGCACAGCTGAGTGTTTGTTTACAAACTCGCTAAGAGAGAACACAAGCTAACTCGACATGCAAAGACACACACTCGTGAGGTGCCACCATTCTGTTATCTTACCTTTCCCAAAATTTTTCTCCCATTCATAGCAGCTAATGCAGCAGCTGCATCTCTGTGTTCATAAAATTCCACAAAGCAATATGGGTCATTGCTTGTATGCTGCAAAACAGAAAATCCAACAGAAGAGTTGACCCTTCTGCTATCGGGTTGCTGAGAAGAAAATCCAGGAAAAAACATTACTGACAGCTAGGAATGTCCACGGTGAGATTGCATCAGCCTATGAAAGCCTAACGCTTATAAAACTAAGATTTACAGCTACGCCTGACTCTGCCCTCAGAAAACTGTTGCACGCAAACAGAAACGTGAGAACATTATAGAATCATGACTATGGGTATTAAATCAAAACACAGAATTCTGGTGAAATATGTCAAATATAAAACAGAAGTTTATATTAGACTGAACAAAACCTTAAGTTTAGATCTGAGACAAGGACCGCTCCTTACCACCACTCCTCTCTCCCCCAACACTGCTTCCAGAAGGATGAATTTTATTTATGCATCATAATACTTCATAAACTATATCTTATGGCAAAAAAAATACAGAAATGAACCAACTTTACAAACTTTACTCCTGATTGAAACTACGATTAGTACTACATACGAGGAGATGAGATTATCTATTTCTTTTCTGGATAAGGAATGAGAATAAAAACAGAAAATTTTCACATTTATAACCAGCTAGTGAAATGAACTCCCCAACTTTGAAAACAGGAGATTCTATTTAGTCTTCAAAGACCAGAAAAACATACTAGTAATCAAGAAAAGAATTTCTGAAAATGTCTTACAAAGATATGCCAAGACAAAGCTACAATTTTTAATCACCAAAAAAACAGTATAAGAAACCTTTTTAAAATATATTCTACAATATTAGGCAAATGGACATTTATAAAGACAATGAGAAAGTATTACTTAAGTTATAGCAACTTTATAATCTAACGACCAAAATGGAAATGAGTTTTATAAACTGCAACCTATACCCGAGTCACACAACTATACAAATACATTTTTTGCATAAGGCTAAAGCAGTCATCACTGTTCCATGTAAAATGCCCTAAAAAAATAACACTATTTAAAGCGTGGAATTCTAGTTGCACTTACAAGGGGTACAAAATACCAGATAAAATAAAGATCTTTTCAACAACCACTGTTTCTCATCCCAGGAAAGTTTTAGAAGAAAAATCCAAAATAAGACGTCTAAAACAATAGTGGCGAAGCAACCAGAAGGCATGTCCTTGAGGGAAAAAAAGTGTGATCATTAATACTGACAAGAAAACTACGGGCTCTCATACAAAATCCTACTGTCTTAGCCATGTGAACTCTATTCTTAAGAAGTATAGAAAGGAAATGGGAAAAAGTTTCCAAAGAAAAACATGCATTTAAGTTCCTCTTATAACAGAGTTGACATTTTACAAAGGATTTAAAGGTAACAGCAAGCTAAACCTATGCGAGTCAATTTTTCATTTTACTCCTGTCTCTTCTGTCCTAACTGTAGCAAAACACACAGGGGTCCCATGGCAGATCATGATAACAAGTTTTAGTAAACTAGCCCACTCACTTCAAGTTTATCTAACTAGTAGCAGGCCAACTCCACTCAAGGTATGAACCGTGCACGCACACACACACTCACATATTCACATCACACTGCATTTCTCTAAGACACCACTGATTTGTCACAACCCAACGGTCAGAGATGTTAAAATTTTTTAGCCTTAGAATCTCTAACATAACTACAGTCTACAGAGAGAGCTAGAATCTAAGATAAATGATATCTAAAGTTAAAAAAAGTCATAGAACTAAAAGAAAAAAGGATTTTTCATATGCTAAAATGGAACTTGTGAAAAGAAAAATAAATGCCTACAGTCTGTAGTCGAGTTTGTGTTCTCTGGAAGCCCCCCCCCATGCCACCACGGGACACTTTAAACAAAATCAACTGTATCCTTACCTTAACTAGTATTGTCACCAATTTTTGTTGGATGACATAAATGTCAAGACAAAGAAATAATGAAATTTTACAACTGTCTACAAGTCTCAATGTTGGAGTACTAGAATATGGATGAACTGTAAAAATGTATTTCAAATCCCTCTCCCCTCAGATGGCTGACTGTGCACACAGGCTTTAAAAAGAATACTATTAAATCTTTATCAAATGTTTCCCAAAAATCTGCTAGTGACCCTTCCCATCTTTCTCACACCCCATTCTCTCCTGAACCTGCCCCAGGTGGCTTCCTACCCAACCAGGCCAATGAAACTGTGCTGAGCTCACCAGCGACCCTCTGTTTCCTCTAAGATCCCTTTTCTGTCCTCATCTTGACTTTCGAGCAGAATTCACAACAGCTAACAACTCTTTCTCCCTTAAATATTCTATTTTTGGTTCCACACAGCCTCTTGGTTTTCTGGTTTTCTCACAGATCTTTCAGAAGGTAGCTTTTCCCCCCTTCACTCAAACTCTGAACGTCACTCTAACGTTGAGATGCCCCAGCACTTGGCCTTGAACCACCAGCAGCACTCCCTGTAGATCCAGCAACAGGTTCAAACAGCACTGCGAGCGCGGACCATCAGCCCTGGTCCTTCAGCTATCTCACCGCCTACGTGTGACACCCGTCTCTCTGTCTAACAGGCACACCTTCAATTTCACTGCCCAAACCGACTCCTGATTCCCACCACTCCCCTCGCCCGCCCTGTGCCTCCCTTGGCCATGCCCATTTGAGCAAATAAATAGCATTACCATCCACACAACTGCAAACAAGAATCTTGGGGTCTTTTCTGGATGTCTTCCTTTCCCATACGTCCCTACCGCCAATCCAGTCCTATTGATTCCACCTCCAAATTATATTCCAAACTGAACTTATTTCTATTTCTACACCTACCACTTTACAGAACAAGCCCCCATCATCTCTTACCTAGACGAGTAGAATAAATCCCGCTGGCTTCCCTCCTTCCATTGCTGCTCCCTACAATCCATTCTCCACGATAGTCATTCTCCAAATAATCTTAAAAATGCAAATCAGGGGGCACCTGGGTGGCTCACTCAGTTAAGCGTCCGACTTCAGCTCGGGTTATGATCTTGTGGTTCGTGGGTTGAAGCCTCGCATTGGGCTCCGTGCTGACAGCTGAGCCTGAAGCCTGCTTCAAATTCTGTGTCTCCCTCTCTCTCTGCCCCACCGATGCTGGCTCGCTCGTGCGCGCTCTCTCTCTCTCTCTCAAAAATAAACATCAAGAGTAACTCATTCCCCTTCTTAAAACTCCACCACAATCAGAGTAAAATCCAAACTGTGTCATGGCCCGATATGCCCTAGGTGACTCCAAACCCTGCCTGCCTGCCTCCTTACACTCATTTTCCACCACTTGCCTCCATTCCCCAGGCTCCAGCCATCCTGGTCTACGGTTCCATGAACTCACCAAGCTCATTATCAGGTCACAGCCTTTGTATCTGCCGTTCCCTCTGCCTCCAGCTCTTGACATAGATGGCACCACCTTGTTACTCCTATTCTCAGATCTAAGAGGTGACCTCTTAGCCTGTATTAGCACCAAACGTCCAATCCCCATCACAGAACTGTTTTATTCAATTCGTAGCTCTGATCCCGATCTGCAAGCATCTCGTTTACTTGTTGTGTTACCGATAGCCTCAAAGTATGTAAACTCATGGGAGTCTCCTCTGTCTGGCTCTCCACTATATCCCCAGGGCTTTGACTAGTGCTGGCACCAAGTACATTTTTGATGAATAAATGATTGAACAAATAATCAAAGACAACAAGGGAAAAAGAGACACTGGAACAGAATACTGATTATTATTAGTAAGGAAAGAAGACCAAAAGGCCGATTAGCTTTACAGGTCTTGCGGGGCACAGCAAACACTCCTCAGCACAGCTTCCGGCCCCTGCCCAACATGCCTGCCTCATCTCCTGGCATCCTTCCTGACTAATCTTTGGAAGGCCGACCGCGCTAAGGTTCCGTTCTACCCCCCACTTCCTCTCACGGGTCCTCCTGTTCCCCGTGTCCACCAGGCGGGATCAACGCTCTTCCCTCACCCGGAAGCCCTTCCTCCTCCGATTCCACTGCTCTCCTGCGGTTTCGGCCCAGACACCCGACTCCCCCCAGAAAGCCTCCCCCGGCCCAGACCCGACGGGGCCTCTGCGCACTTGAAGCTGCCTGCTTCCAGAGCAGTTACCACCCTGTGTCGTCGGGGCCTGCGACTCCTCTGTCCCCCTCATGAGGCAGAAAAACTCTACGGGGCTCAGAACGGACTTAGTCGTCACTGCGTCTCTGGCACTTACCGGAACAGCTGGTAGGTAGGAAATAGTCCGAAAAGCGTGTGGGTGAAGAAACAGAGAGGAAGACGAGAACGCACGGACACACAAGCCTCTGGGCACTGCCACACAGTCTTAACCAGCGGAGTAGGAAGAGGGAGCTTTTCTTTACAAAAAGGAAAAGAAAACTGACCCTAACAATTTAATTCCCATCTGCGTCGAGCTGCCCAGTTACTAGCATTCATCAAAGATGCTCAGGCCACGTCTTTGCCCGCGGGGTGCCCGAGCGCCTGCTGTGCTCTCACGCGCCAGCTCTCAACTTTACGTGAACATTCTCTGAGTCCAGAACCTTCCTAGTGGAAGCATGTGCAACGCTACCGAGTCTCTCAGCACTCCGAGATCAGCTCTAACGACCTGCGCGAGCAGAGTCCTGGACGGTAACTCCGTCCTGAAGAACGGCCCTGTGAGAGGGGAGCACACGAACTCTGTCCCCCCAGATGGAACTCCCTTCTAACCCTGGTCTGTCAGCCAAACCGACGTGGCCGGTCAACCCAACAGACGTGACTCCCTCCATCAGAATAACCTGAGGCTTTAAACGGTTTTTTAAAATGATACTAATCGACTCATGTATCTCAAAATGGCACACGTCACGCTGTCAGCACACGGAACTGGGAAGATCTTACCTCTGTTATCATTTTACAGCTTTTACAGGGTCCAATCTGACTGAATAACTGAAGGATGAGGACTTCGGTCACATCTCTGGAGAGGTTACCTACGTATCTGTTCAAGAAGGAGAAGAAGACATTATCAGCAACTTCCCCGCAGCTCCGACTCTAATGCATTATCATTTAACTCAACACCTTTTACTTCATTTTAACTTCCTCTGTCTTCAATAACATTTTTCCCATTGAGCCTAATCCTACGAAGGAAAGGTGAACCCTTACATAGGAAAGCAGCAATTGTTCTTAGGTACTAAGCTAGGCCACTAAAGCACCACTCCATACATGTTATAAAAAAGAAATCAGTGTTAACTCGTATACCCCAAAATTATACCCCTATTATTCTGTAACCAATGTATCATTTTTTCTTCTTATTTGTTAGAAGAAAAATAATAAAAATTTAAATCAGTCTCAAACTAAGTACAATTTCTGGATGTAAAACAGAGTTCAAAATAATGTGTGTGTATGTCTCTCTTTCTCACACACACACTCTCTCTCACACACACACAAAACCAAAAATACTTACTAGTTGTAACACCTGATCATAAACGGATATTAAACATAAGGTGACTTTATCTTAGAACCCCAACTAAAGCAATTATGCCAACAAAAACAGAATTAAAGCTAGAGCAAACCACAGAGATTGGAGGGCTTTGTCTTGTCTTCCTCAGTAACATTTATTGATATTCACTGTTTTATTTTAGAAAAGCAGGGCAACATAATAAAATTTCCTAATCTAAAATACCTCAGGAGCAATAAAATTCATCTTTATATAGATAACTAAACAAATATAAGATTTCTTTAGAAATTCAGAGGAAAATCTAGGTAAACTTCTGACTACACCTATTTAAAGATTTGGGATTATTTGTTAAAACTACAAATTGAATATATTTTTTTATAAGAAATTCTGAATACAGAGAAACTCAAAAGAACACCACCACCCCGAAATGACGAGTGGGTTTCTCTTATCCTGTGGATTTGTATTAATTTAGCTTAATAAATTGCCAAGCTTTTGTGTGTTTCTGGTACTGTGTATAATTCCTAGAACTCACATCTGTTATGAACAACCCCATAAACCCAACAATATTTATAACATATAACACAGTTTCTCCTGGAAATTAAAAAGACATAAGGTTTGTTTTCCTAACAATAATATATAACATCTGAGAACTGAGTACTGAGACCAAACTGAGCCTTGCATCTATGGTTACCGTATTAAATACCTCACTGCTTTAAGCTGGAACATTCTGAAAAGGAAAAGTAAACTGAGAAATGTAAAATGTAAAAAAATTATCTGATTAAGAATGAACAGCGAGGGCACCTAGGTGGCTCAGTCAGTTAAGTGTCTGACTTGATTTCAGCTCAGGTCATGATGTCACAGTTCATGGGTCCGAGTCTGTGTTGGGCTCTGTGTTGACAGCAAGGGGCCTACTTAGGAGTCTCTCTTTCTCTCTCTCTGCCCCTCCCCTGCTCTCTCTCTCCCTCTCAAAATAAATAACATTAAAAAAAAAAAAAAGAATGAGTAGCAAATTCCCAGTTCAGCTAAGAATTTTCACTGCAGTGGGTACTAATAACTACATGCTCTAAAACTGAAACACAAGTCCAATGTTACTTAAATGGAAGATTAAACCAGTGACAAACTGGCGTAGGTCTACTATGCCATCTTTTTCTTCTAACTAAAGTAGAGCAGACCCATCGGTAGGCCACGGAGTGACACACTTTCCAGCGGTAGCAAAAGGTTATATAGCATTATATGCTCGTCCGACAACTGCCTATTCAGTCTTAACTCACAGGGGTTTGTGAGCCTGTATCCAGGGAATAATTTCTTTTCGTACAAGGTAGGTCTATAAAGGAAACGAACAAGGGACCTTGGTCTCCTAAATGTTATATTCATTTAACTAAAGTGCTAGTTAGTTCATTTCTAAGAGAATACAAGAGGAATGGATAAAACTCATTTTCACATACTGACACTAATAACAACGTTAATAGAATCACCATTTTAATATAAAAAATTTAAATAACTTACATAGTTTTAGATTTGTGTTACTGTTTATACATTGATTTGTTGAGGAAAAAAACTGCATGGGGATTAATTACCATCCACACCTAACAGTCACAATTAAAGCTATTACTGTTTAATAGGATTTTTATTCCAAGTGAACATTTTTCGAGTGAGTTATAAATTTTGAAGAATTTCTAGAGGCACATTTAGATATAGCAATTCACATTTCAAGCACTGATGTCAAAGAGCAAAATGGTAATTTAAGTTTAGCGTGTCATGAAATACAATAATCCAGTGTTCAGGTTTCCTATTTTTTAAGTATATCCACTCAAAGTTCAGTGGGAAAGCAGCAAACTAAATTCCAAACACTAATATAAAAGGGGCTTCCATAACAACACACAGAACACCTGGATTTACCAGGAGGAAAAGGAAGTAATTCATCATGTAATTTCACCTAAATCTCACCCAAATCTCAGACTGCCTTCTCCTTTCCTCGAGTTCCATAACTCATTCATCTGCAGATGCCCTCATCCCTCCTACTACTCAACAGAAAAATGTCTTACAGCTTTTAAAATACTGTACTACACAGCTTAAGTATCTTACATTTTTTCCCAAAATAAATACTAACAAAAATACTTAAGACCGATGTTCAACACCTGACGTGGAAAGAAAATCGTCTCTTGCAGCACACCCGAGGGGTATCTTTCCTCTCTCTACATTATATATACACTTCACTTTCATTCTGTTCTGGTTCTGAAGTAGTCAATGTATTCTAACGTTCCAAACGTTTAAGTATATATAAAATTTTTACTTGAAGAGCATACAAAATAACAGAAAAAAGACAAATGGCTCAAATTCTTATATTGAGAGGTCAATTCAAAGAGTAAACACTTAGAAAATTCCAACACCATTTTTTACTCAAAAAAAAAGAAAAGAAAAGAAAAAGGCATACCTTAGATCTATTTTCACTTCTACGAACAGGAACTGTAGGGACTAAAGCATTAAAAATGGAAAATGATGCTTTTATCCCTAACATTAGGGTTAAAATCCAATCTGACACCAGAGACTTGGCAGTTTCACTGCAGGCAAAAGTTCACCTTGCCAGACTCCTTCCTATGTCCAAGTGGGCAGAATTTTAAGGGAAGAACACCTTGCCTTTTTGGAAAACTGATCAAGTTTTCTCAACACTGAACATGTTCTCACTCTGAAAAGAGCGACCAAGGTTGAAATTACATGCACTTTTACACAAGGCGCTATAGTGCTAAATTTCCATGAAAGTAACATTTTTGCTTTTGTCCTTGGCAAGTTCCTATATAAGAGAAGATTTTATAACAATATCCTTCAATGGGCCTCTAATGAACTGATCAATTTGTCAGTATTTCATTTGAGGAAGAGGCACGGGGGAGGAAAGGTGAGGGACAGGGGTGTCCAAATGAACAGACCACTATATAAGGGACAGCAGCGCAACACACATACACACACATTTTAAAGAAACAGAATATGATTAAGTTGAACGAGGTGCTTAATTACAGTTATAATATAGCCAAATCCATTGTACAGCTAGTCAATTTTATACAATGCGATCTAATAGTTTCTTCTGCTATTGCCCTCAGATGTGCGGATTATACTCTAAACCACTGGTTTAGTTCCTTCTTTTTTTGATAGCCTCTATCAAAAAGAAAGAACAGCCTTAAAGGATGGCATTGCATAACATGGTGTAATCCCAGGTCCACAATTCCGACTCCTTTTGGTGCATCAGATGAATGAAGAAAGTTAATTACACTACAATAGAACACCATTATAATTTAATGCTATGTTGTAGGTTCAGATATACCCTGGATCAAATCACTGCACTCAAAAGCTAGCCACAACACAAGTCTGGAACGTGGGTCCTACAAGGTCGGTGTCAGGCAGCTCACGTCCAACACCAGATTACACATTTTTTTTTTAAGATCCCAAGTTATCCCATACATATAACCCCAAAATAAATGTCAAATAAGAACAAAAAACATCAGAAAACAGACCTTTGAAGGATAAATAAACTTTAAGCTGAACATCAAAGCAATTCTATACCACTTTAAATACCATCAAATAAATTAGTAATACTGTAGGTAATGAATATTTAAAGACCTACCTAGGCTATAAACACCATTTTGTTTTCTGATGATAGAACCATATGTCTTAGCTTGTGTGTGTCTGCAGGAAAAAAACCTCACTAGTAACACACAGGCATCTTAAGGAAACAGTTTCAGATATGCTTTGTTAAGAGTACATTCTTTTAAAACATACTAGCCACTTGAAAACCTAACCCACAGATCACAATGTAAAATAAAAGAAGGATCTCCATAAATAAACAAAAAGAAATCCTACTGGATGTCACCCTCTAAAAGTCACGTTCAAAGTTTTCATCATGTTACGTACACCTAAAACAATGCTCTGAGGGGGAATTATGTAAATTTAAAATACTTAGGAAAAACTACTATGCATTATTTTTATTAAAATCTGATCAAAAAAATCCCGATTCTGAAACTTTTGCTTTTATCTCAAAATTCTACATATGAAGATTTTTTTTTTACATACAAAGGTTTTAAAAAATATATAAAAATCAACAGGCCACACCATGTATGACAGTCATGTCTGCTCATAATTTTACATCAATCAGGACTTTAAAAAAACAAACTTAATGCTAATTTAATGAAAAGAAGTATAATCATCATAAAATATTTGAGTACCTCTTGTGCTCCGGGCAGTGAGCTAAGTGCTGCAGGGGTAAGACCTAGGAAGATGTAGCAGTCCTTGTCTAAAAAAAAAAAAAAAAACCCTTCCCAAAGAGAAGAGTGGGAGAAGGAAAAAGGAAGACAGAATAGTAAACATGTTCTAACATAAGGGTACCACTAAGCTCCAAATGTTTCTTCACTCACATGTACACATGTCATGTTCTTAGACAACTGTAAACATACATGGTAAGTGTGTTTCAGAGAAAGAAGAGGATGCTGGAGAAAACAGAGGGAAGAAATCAGTGACAAAGTGAGCTCATTAGTCTACCGGAGGAGGTCTGATGGAGCCAATCAGGCAAATGCAGAGATGGTTATACGAATTAAAGATAGTGAACTGGCCTATGATTTGGCCTGACAAAATCAGGAATTCCTCTCCTTGAGGAACAGACAGACACAGTTAATGAGAAATGTGCCATGAGAATTTACCAATTGCTCAGTAGCTGTTATGATACAGTGATGAGATTTCAGATGTTTAGATTCAATGTAACGTTGATCTTTGTTAAACACAGGCTAGCTGGGCACTAAATCCAGCTTTCTCGGATGCTTCCATCCAAGCACACATGGCTAACTATCCAGCCTTTCGCTTCAAGAGATTTTAAAGGGCCAATTTCAAATTGTCCCAATTCTCTCTTTTCTGGGAATAAAGGTTAGAAATGGGAGACAGCACAAAACATAAATATAAAAATTCTCCTAAGCAGGCTTTTCATGAAGCATTTGATGGGCTAAAGTTGGCCTCAAATTCTCAAAGCACGATGGCAAATACTTTAGTGAGGCATTAGAAAAATAAGATTA
>PISW01010209.1:0-46139 GCA_004023785.1 Mungos mungo | reverse complement strand
CTTGTTTGTTTGTTCATGTTCATTAACTGGTTTACATAGACTCGGGCCACACCCAGGTAGGACCTCAATATTCTATATTCTACCCCTTCCCTGGGGTCCCCAAACCAGACCCATCTCCAGTGAGGATCTTAGGTATCAACACAGCACCGCAGTGATCTATCACAGCGGGAATATTTTCAATAGTGGCAGGGCATGAATTCGTGGTAGGAGTCTTCACGCTGTACGGGAAGCCCGGTGGGAGAGAATGGAGAGAAGGCCCAGAGGTGTAACACAGGAAAATCCTAAAGAGCTGAATTAGATTATTATGAAAGGGATAAATACAAGTTCAAAACACATTTGCCAGGCATGTGAATCAGAGGTAAAACAAATGGTTTCCAGGTCTAAAATCATAGCATTTCAGTAAGAAAAGACACAGTCCCTCAGCTAAGTCAAGACAAGGTTACCTGAGAAGCAGCCATTCCTTCCTCTCCCTTCTGCTCTCCAGTGCTCATTGGGTGATATTATGTGGAGAAATCACATCTGCAGGCCTTTAAAGACCTCAGCACAGCCTCTTCACCTGCTCTCATTACCTCAGAGGCAAGTGAATCTTGAAATGCAGAAAACACCACCCTCTCCTTGACTTATTCACAGGGAAGATCAGGAAAAAAAGGACCTCTTGAATTGACAATTATCTGTGAGTAAATCATCCCTGGATTCGAGATCCCGTCTTCCTGCAGACAGCCACACATCCTGCCACAGCTCAGGGAAGTCAGTGGGCTTCATTGACCTGCCCCTTACGAGTCCACACCAAACAGACTATGATCATCTCTTCAACTGAAAGCCAGACGCAGCCCTCCCAAATATGTTTGAGAATCCTCGTGATCCATCCTGTCCTCCCCTGAGAATCACCTGAAGCTCACAGTTAAAGCAGCACCGATGCTCTCATTCTGACCAATAGAAGACTCTGCAGAGGCACAGGTGATGCTGGTTCTTAAATCTCACCACGGGATGTTTATTGTAAACCCAGGCAGAGAAGCAGTTCTGTGCTTTCCATTTTAATGTGCATATAAAGCATTTGGTGTCTAGGGCCCATAGAAGAAATGGTGATTCTGCAGGTTTGGAATGGGGTCTGTGAATTGGCATCTTCCACCAGTTCCTTGTCAGAGCTGATGCTGCTTGCCAACACCCATGCTTAGTGGCACTACCCAAAAGAATGCAGACTCAGCACACCTGAGCCCCTCACGGCCACCCTCTGACTCAACACAAACAACTGCTGAGTTCCCAGGGAAGGTTTACCACTTATTTTCCACTGTTGTGAGTTTACTGTTGGTTCCCAGCAAAGACCACCATCACCATCCTGCAGGATCACGAGTTCATTGCACTTTAAAGTTTATAGAAAGAAGGCTAATGAATGCACTAATGTCTGAGTAGGTAGGTCTCTATTTGGAAAATAATGTGTATATATGGGTTAATGCCATGCTTATGAAGCACTAGCTGTGTTCACAAGGAAGTTATGGGAAACTCACATGCATGATGTGATTTAATCCTCGTCATCCCCTGCCAGCTGGGCACTAGATGTCCTATAATAACCATGAAGATGTGATATCAGGCCCCACCCATTGCCCCCTCTTCTTTCTCCCTATCGATTAAAAAACTGTTCATATTAAAAAATGGTTTTTTAAATGTTTTTTATTTGTTTTTGAGAACCAGAGAGAGACAGCGCGAGTAAGGAACGGTCAGAGAAAAAGGGAGACACAGAATCTGAAGCAGGCTCCAGGCTCTGAGCTAGCTGTCAGCACAGATCTCGACGTGGGGTTCGAACCCACGAACTGTGAGATCATGACCTGAGCTGAAGTCAGAAGCTTAACTGACTGAACCACCAGGTGTTCCAGGAAATAAGGATGTTTTAATTAATCCATTAAACAGATGTGAAAAGAAATATTGAAGAGGTGCAGTCTCTTTGAAAAATGGATCAATCTCTTGAATTCAACATACTCAATATGTTTGTAAAAAACTTACAGCATGAATCATTAATGCCTCTTCTCTGAAAAAAAAAACTCAAAAAGAATGAAGTTATTTCCTGTGATCTCCTTTTTGGCTGCACATGAAGTTTCCTTTGTGTGACAACCCCACCTGGTGTAATTCTATCCGTCACTCACCAAGGCGTAAACTCATGTTCAGTTATAGTAAAAATAAATAAATAAATAAATAAATATCTGGGTTAAGTGAGTTTCATGCTTTCTGAGTAAGATAATTTTTAACACAATACTCTAATGCATTCTCTAAATTTGAGGTAAGAACTGTTACAGGCATACACCTTTTTTGAGTACTATGCAATGAGGTTTCTTTGGGGGGGGGATAGTGGGGTTCTAAGTGTCCAGAGCCAACAGTTAAGAAAGAATTCTTGGGTGCCTGGGTGGCTCAGCCTCCGACTTTGACTCAGGTCACATCTCAGCTTCGTGGGTTTGAGCCCCGCGTCAGGCTCTATGCTGACAGCTAGCTCAGAGCCTGGAGCCTGCTTCCGGTTCTGTCTGTGTCTCCTTCTCTCTCTGCCCCTCCCCCTCTCATGCTCTGTCTCTCTCTGTATCAAAAATAAATAAATAAAAACATTTAAAAAATAAAAAAGAAAGACTTCTTGAAAATGTCTTTGGTGCCAAAAGGTGATTTTATTAAAGCACAGGGACAAGACCCTTGGGCAGGAAGAGCTGTCCTGGGACCACGGAGAGACCGGTTATACACTATGGAGCTGGGGAAGGTAAAGTCCAGGGGAAGTTTCCAGTGAGGTTTTCATATGCTAAAGAAGACTCCCAGGATCCTGGAGGCCTAGCTACTGTCAAGCTGAGGTGGTTTTCCCTCTGGCAAAGCATCAACATTAAGACAGCAGGGAGTTCCTGGAGAAACACTTACTCGGCCTGCCTCAAGTATTTGCCAAAGGGCTGCAGGTTATAAGGAAATTGAGTTCTGCCATTTCCTTCTGCCTTTGCTTCCCCCATCACTATGGAAGGGTGATGTCGGACCTCCAGGAAATAGAGTCTATTGGGTTCTGGAGATTAGGCTATTGATAAGGGTGCCTTTTTCTTGTGATTTTCTAAGATAATTGGAAATAGATGGAGACTAAGGTCCTGTGGGACTATGATCTCTATCAGTTAACCTTTTGCTTTTTCCCTTTCCTTTGTGCTTGGCAGCCAGGAGTGCCTGAGGAGGACCACACATATCCGGGAAGGGGGGGGGGGGGAGTTGAGGCCTGTCAGCTTGCCTTATGCTCCCTCATCACTATGCTTATATCATAAAGTATAATCTGTGTCTATTTCTTTGATATAAAGTTTTGGTGAGTTACAAATATACTTATCAAATTCTTATCTGAATTAGACTTTCACAAAAGTACACTGGAGATCTTGTTAAAATGCAAATTCTGTTCAGGAGTTCTGCCCTGGGATCTGAGTCTGAATTTCTTTCTTCCTTTTTTTTTTAATTAAAAAAAATTTTTTTTAGTTTATTTACTTACTTAGAGAGAGAGAGAGAGAGAGAGAGAGAGAGAGAGAGATAGCAGGGGAAGGGGAGAAAGAACCCCAAACAGGTTCTGTGTGTCCAACATGGGAGCCAGACCTCATGAACCCTGAGACCATAACCTGAGCTGAAACTGCGGCACATGAATTTAGCCTTAGTCCTTCCATCTTGACCAGAGTTTACCTTCTAGTCCTGCACTGGGGGGTGTTGGGGGGGGGGGCTACACGACTATCCCCAGGTACAAGAAAAGAAAAAAACAAACAAGTAAAAAGACAGGGTTAATGGTCCCTGTTAATCATTATTTACGACACAGCTGGCATACTCTGTCTTTGAGGTAATAACTATGTCTTCCAACCCCCCCCCCCCCCCCGCCCATGACCTTGCTTTCAGAACGACAAATCTTTTCCTACCTACTAAGCTAGGGCCCTCTCCTTAGCTCTTTGTAGCCCTCCGCAATAACGGGTCATTTCTGCTTCTGTACCTCCCGCTTGCTTGCTCATTATAAAAAGCCCTAAGTTCTTGGACTCAGGGCCGCATATTTAGAGTTCTGTGTTAACTCTGGGTGGTCCGGCCGGTAATAAAAACTCCCTTACTTCAGCTTCAGTGGTCTCGGTTGGTCTCTGTGTCTCTCGGCATAAAAAACCAGGAGTCAGGCATTTCACCAACCACCCAGGTGCCACTCAATCATTTCTTTTGAAGGCAGTGGATTTTTGCTCTTATTCGATTTTGACTTACTGAATTTCTCAATCTCAACCATATCGTGTTTGTCACACACGGTTGCCAAGGAAGCAGAGAAAACCTCATGAGCGGGTCAGGTCTAGTCTGTGCAGTGGCCACTACCAAGTGCCTAAAGATTTTATGCTTAAATAACCTCTACACCCAAGGTGGGGCTTGAAATCACAATGAAGAGTTGCACTCTCCACCGACAGAACCAGGCAGGTGGCCCTCTAAAGAGATTTTCATATGTTAAAGGAGACTAACAGGATCCTGGAGGTCTGGCTACTGTCCAGCTAAGGTTGCTTTAAGCCCTGAGAAAAGCACTAACATTAAAGCAGTTGTGAATCCGTTGAGGAATATCTTCCTCTGCCAGTCTCAACTATTTATTGATGGGCTGCAAGTCAAAAGGAAAATTAATTTTATCTACATTTCTTGTCTTTGTTCTCCTCATCAGAAAGTACAAGCAAAGAGAAACTCAAAAAAAGTTTCCAGCTTAAAGGTGATAGTTTCTGCACATTGTTCAGTAAATCCATCTAAGATCCTTAGGAATGATTGAGAGGAAAAAATATGAACTTTAAAGGGTAAATATCTACCCTAGAGCCCCAAGCCAAGTAAAAAAACATCGGCAGAAGTTAAACTGTTATACTCAAGTTTCCAATATCGCCCCCAAAACCCAGAGACTACAAGGGAGACTGAGTCACACATGCAAAAGCAAAGGGCTTTATTACTATGGGCTTATAAGCTCGGGCTCACAGGCTTCACCAACACAGTAGATCCATGCGGAGAGCCCCAAACATGGCGGGGTAGGGGCTTTTTTGGGAAGGGGGAGTTACAGGAAATGGTGACACAGGTATATTGACAGCAGGTTTAACCATTCATTGATACTTTTGGTGGGAGCCAATCACAACATTTAGAGTATTGACCAATCACAGAGTGAGCCCAGGACCCTTATGTAGGGTGTGACTAGTCTTAAGCAATAGGTGATTATCTTATAGCCTCCATCTTTAGGCCTGCCCTTAGAAATGTTACAGATGTTAGCTGGCCTTTCCTGATTGGGTGTTACAAGGGTTGTCCCTCCTTCCTTGGGCAACGTGTGCCCTTCTATTGTCTAATGATTCTGAGAAGCCGACACCTAGGCCTCCAAGGTCAGAGGGGAAACTTGAATCAGACCCGCGTCCTTACAAAACTAATTGATATCAGTGCTTAAGTCAGACTAAAGGACCTATATCACTGGTGTGTTCTTGTGGCCAGCAAAAAATAAATCAGAATATAAATCAAATTATGAGCATACGGTTGGTTTACAGAAAGTTCAATCACATAGAATTTCCATGTCCTGTAATATTTAGCGTATTTTTAATAAAATATCCTTTTCACATTCTAAGGAGCAGGACTCCCTTTTTATTTGAGGACCTTCTGAGTAATTCTGGGTCTGATATCCATCCTGTTTATTTGTGTATTTTCTTAATCCTGGTCTACACAGAGATAATAAAGCATCTAGATGGGACTTAATGTGAAATGGTTTTCCTGACTGATCTCTTCAGCAATATGAATGAATCTCGGACTCAAGGCCTTCCCCTGTGAATCTGTCACAAAGGGAGTATTTTCAATACTTGTAGGACTTTAATTCAAATCGACAATTGTTGATGTGCTCTTGGAGGCCAGGTTGAAAAGGAAAAGATGGCTCTGTTCTAAAGACCTAAAGGAGATGTGTTCTAAAGACCTAACCTTGAGTGTCATTTTTAAAAAGCTTTAGGGGCATCTGGGGGGCTCAGTCAGTTAAGCGTCTGACTCTTGGTTTCAGCTCTGGTCATGATCCCACAGTTTTTGAGTTCAAGCCCTGTGGTGGGCTCTGCATTGACAACACGGAGCCTGCTTGGGATTCTGTCTCTCCTCTGTGCCCATCCTCCACTCATGCACGTGCGCTCTCTCGCTCTCTCACTGTCTCTCAAATAAGTAAACGAGAAATAAATAACATTTTTAGAAATAAATAAGATGGTTTAAAAATTATGTGAACACATAAGGCAGAAATATTAGGTCTAGAGGAATCAACATTTGTATTTTCTTTTTTTTATTTATTTTTAATAGTTTATTTTCAAATTGGTTTCCATATAACACCCAGTGCTTCTCCCCACAAGTGCCCCCCATCATGACCATCACCCCCTTCCCTTCCTCCCCCTCCCCCTCAGTCCATGGTTCATTTTCAGTATTCAATAGCCTTTCATGATTTGTATTTTCTAAAAGCACAAATTTCAGAAGGAAAAGAGGACACAGCCTCTGACATGGGACGCACGGCTTACCAGAGAACTGGCCATTTCTTCTTTCACCTTGTTCTCTAGATTTCTTTCTCAGGAGATATTTGTGGAGAAATCACTGCAACCATCAGGAGAAAGTGCCTTCAAAGCCAACCAGCAGACTCACACCAAGGTAAACTGCCCACCTGAAGGCAGGACTTTGAAACGCAGAAAACGCCCAACTTCCTAGTCCTTTGTGTCCTGAGCTTTTAAGAGACTATGAGCTCTTAGTTGGAGACCTTGCCTTTTCCTTCCCTACTTTCAGGGGGCCTCCTCTCCCACAGACGCTCACAAATTTAACTAAAGCATAGGAAGATTGTGCTTTAGGGTCCTGACCCTCCCAGACTCATGTAGAGGAGACCCTGATATGTCTCCTTGGGCCAACACTTGCCCTCAACTCTCATAAACTAACTGGAATCCTTCCTGCTTTAACCCTGGGCTCCCTTAGAATCACCTGGAGCATTTAATTAAAACAACCTGTTGTTTCCACACCAACACCAATTGACGGACTCTGACGGGGAGGGCACCAACAATGATTGTTTTTGAAACTCCACACTTGAGCCTATCAGGAAGTATTTGGGGGAAACGACCAGACAGAAAACTATCTATGATTATGGTTGTTGTCCATATTTAAATCCATGCTTTCTCCACTGATCAGAGTTTTCTGGAGATTTACACATTCACCCCCTTTCTTCTTACAAATGGAACTTTCCCTTATACATGCAAATATCTTTCCAAGGAAATTTCTGTGCTTCAGAGCTTTTCTTTGATCTGTTGTTTCTTTAAAATAACTAGCCTAAAATAATCTGTATTTTGGGGGTGACTAAATGCTTCCCTTCAATAGGTAAATGCCTATTTTCATAAGTAACCGCCAAACAGTTCTCCAAAGTGAATTCCATTTTTACACCTCTATCTGCAATATGAGAATTCTAATTCCTCTACACTTTCATGGAAAGTTGATATTACCTTTTTAAAATTAATTTTAGCCATTCTAGAAAATATTAAGTGGATTCTCACTGTAAAATATGAAGGGGCCTAGCTCTATTCGTCCTGGTGACTGAGAAGCCTATAGAAGGCATATTTTGTTCTTGGCAGCTAGATTCCTTGGCTGATCTAATTATCAAACTGACATAAGACAGATTTGATAAAAATTTAGAAGTGGGGTTCAGGAGCAAATAGCTAAGAAAGAATTCTTGAGATGTTTTTGGTGCAGAAATGTGATTTTATTAAAGCACGGGAACAGGAGCTGTGGGCAGAAAGAGCTGCACTGGGTTGAGGAGTGACTGATTCTATACTTTGAAGTTTGTGGAGGGAGGGGGGTTAGAGATAAAGTAAATTTCTAAGGCATTTTGAAGCAAGGCTTTCCAGACCTTGAGGGGCTGGCTACTGCTAAGAGGTTACTTTTAAGTCTTTGATAAAATATAAACGTGAAGGCACGAAGGCAGCCATGAGTTCTTTGGGGAAAAGTCACGCCCTGGATGTTTCAGGTGTCTATCAGTAGGTTGCGAGCTGTCAGGAGATTTAAGCTACATTTCTCCTGCCTTTGTTTCCCTCATCAGCGTCACAGGACAAAAACAACTTTAATTTCTTAATTACAGAAATCCCAAAGATAATGAGGTTTAAGAACAGGAGATTCATGCTTATATGCCATTCTGACTTAACAAGAAGCGGGTAGAGATTTACAGTTTCAAAAAAGGGGGAAGTACATTCACAGGGAAATGGAAAGAAAAAAATATTTGGTAAACTAATATTTTTGCCACACATTAGGCAGGTAACTCTTCCTGATATAAAAAAGGAGCCTGGATGGCTTAGTCGGTTAAGCATCCGACTTCGGCTCAGGTCATGATCTCATGTTTTGTGAGTTGGAGTCCCGCATAGGGCTCTGCAAGAGCAGCGGGGAGCCTGGCTGGGATTCTGTCTCCCTTTCTCTCTGCTCCTCCCCTCCTTGCCCTCTCTCTCTCAAAATAAATAAATATAAACTTAAAAAAAAAAAAAGAATTTGAAGCTGCAGTGTTAGGTCCCTGCAGGGAAGGGGGAGCAGCGAGCATCCTCTTCACATGTGTGGGCATCTGGGCAACAGAAGGGGCAGTTCAGATTCTCAGGTCAACTTGGTGTACACACTTGCGTCTCTGGGATTCCCAAGCCCCACGGTCTCCATCGGTTTTAGATCTGTACATTTAAAGGAGCTGGAACTGCTGATGGCCACCCTGTGATGTTGTCTCCATGGGAATCTGGCCTAACTTTGTTCTAGAAAGGTGGTAGGACTCATATAAGCAAAGACATCTTCCTGCATGCACATTTTGGGGCATCTGGGCTCTGTGCTGCACAACCGTGGGGTAGAGCGGGAAGCCCAAGAAAAAATTGGGAAGAGGTACTCTGGGAAATGCTCCTTCTCCTCAGGGGGTCTGATGGGCACCTGATGTGTTTATATGGGGACCGGTAATTCTGGTCAGTGATGAGGGGAACAGAATTAAAAACAAAATAGTCTTCCAAACCAGAAAACCTCCAGATAAAAGGGGAAGACCAAAAAAAACCCCAAAAAAACAAAACCCCAAACAAACCATTTTTTTTTTTATAGAATAAGCATTAAACTGGAATGTGATCCCAAGTATGGACAATCCACTGATTAAAGACCCAAAAGAGGGGCACCTGGGTGGCTCAGTTGGCTAAGCGTCCGGCTTCGGCCTAGGTCATGATCTCACGGTTCGTGGGTTTGAGCCCTGCGTCGGGCTCTATGCTGACAGCTAGCTCAGAGCCTGGAGTCTGCTTTTGATTCTGTGTCTCCCTCTCTCTCTGACCCTCCCCTGCTCGCGCTGTCTCTCTCTGTCTCTCAAACATAAATAAAAAACCTTAAAAAAAAAAAAAAGGCCCAAAAGAAATCTCACCCTTTTGGATAGCCAAGCAGACACAACTCATCACATGCATGCACTCAAGGTAAATAACAGGCCTCAAGTAAGAGGATTTGACAGCATTTGATATTTGGGGTGACCGTCTGTGCACTAACTGGCTCTACTCCAAGTTAAAGTAAACTCACATCTTTAGGACAGAAGGTATTTTTGTCCCACAGAATTTGTTCCTGCTGGACTTAGGCTCCTGCCTTTATGCAGAAACGGAGAGGTGGGTGTGCTACCCCTTGATGCTCTCATGTCCAAGAGCTAGATTCCATGCAATTGAGCAAGGCACTCCTGGACCTGAAGGTTGAAGAAAGCTTTCTTCAGCTTAAAAAGATTTACATATTTTTACATATATTTCAAAGATATGGAGAAAGAAATGACAAGATTGCTAAATTGAATATTCTAAGAAAAGAGAGGAGACGGACAATCTCCTAATTTCACCTGAGTATTATGCTTCCTGTGTTGTATGTGTCCTCACCTCAGCAAGATCTAGGGCCATAGGGCATGTTGACATCTGGATTCCTGCAGGTATGGGATTCAGGTAGCTGGCGGTGGCCTTGAGATCACTGTGCTCCTGCACAAGGGTTAGGGTTAGAGCGGGAAGGAGGGGGTAGTGCTGGACAAGGCTCAACAAGGACACCTGAGTAGGGAGCCTGCACAGGCTTGGTGTCAGGACTGCTATGTGCTGCGGACACTGACTCAGGTTGGGACTGGGTGTGCTCTGCCTTACTCCTGTGTGTATGCAGGCAGATGGCCTTGTGAGGGCTGGCCCGCAAGCCTAGGTTGCTGCAGGAGACTCGGGGCCTGAGGGTGGTGTGTGCCTGGTTTCCTGGGGGCATTTGTGAAGGTTTGGGTAAAATCTCAAGAGTACATGCTCTGTGACCGGTCTTCCTGAGAGGGGAGTGTGTGTGTGCGCATATCTGTGTATATTGCTGGGGAGTGGTGTGTCATTGCCTAGTCTACATGTGTGGGTGGGCAAGAGCCCCACGGTGACTGCACAGTGGGTGAGGGGAACTCCGTGCTAGAACTCTGTCCTTCAGGAACTCCCCAGTCTACAGGTTCCCAATGACTCCAGGGGAGACGTGGCATCAAGGGATGCTCTGTGGTTTGAAGGCCTAGAGCAGGTGAGCAGAGTCTCCCTCCAGACAGGTCCGAGTCAAGGTCATGCACTCAAGTGTCCTGCCGGAACCAGGTTCACTTTCTGCATGCACTTGGTTAAAATGGCAGAGCCTTAGAGCAACGTTTGTGTCCTTTGGGCATCTCTTAAGGGATGGCATCAGGAATTATTCTAGCTGAGCATGAAGGTGTCTTCACAGCTTTGTTTGAAATGACAAACAAAAGGACCACAAGAGAGGACAGTTGGGAACGTAAGGAAGCCTTTGACAGTGGCGCCATCAACATGTATGTGATGGTAACACAAGGTAAATTATGATCGATGTTAAGTAATAAAGCAGATTATAACTGCACTAACGGACCAGGTTGTGTTCCTTGTTGCTTGGGTTGTATGTGCGAGTCTGTGTCTGCCTGGACTTTGGGCTACCACAGGGCTTTGATCTCTGTCCTTTAAGTACTTGTATTTCCTCACATCTTTAAAAAGCTAATAAAAAACTCGTTGGGGAGGGAACCTGCCTAGCTCCATAGGTTGAGCATCTGACTTTGGTTCAGCTCATGATGTTGTGGTTTGTGGGTTCAAGCCCCTCATCAGGCTCCACGTTGTCAGGACAGAGTTCACTTCAGACCCTCTGTCCCCCTCTCTTTCTGCTCCTCGCCTGCTTACACTTGTGTGCATGCACGCTCTCTCTCTCTCTCTCTCTCTCTCTCTCTCTCAAGAATAAACATTTAAAAAACCCAAAACACCTTGTTGGGGAAATACATAATTCTAGATCTGGAACAGAGAAAATAAGAGTCTGGAGCATCTTGTACTGGTATAAAAATGGAAATTTTCAAAAAAAAAAATTGGAACCTATCAAAGCCACATGAAAGAAAACCTTTAAAGACTCCTGATGGCCAAAGCTGGAATAATTTGAGCAACAAAATAAATAGCATCTTAACTAGATTATAATACCTACTGTAAGATAATACGTATACATGAATTCATACTGACATAAACAAATAATGGAATAAATAAATGAGGAAAAGACAAATCTTCCTGGCAGAAAAATGCTAAAGAGAATATACACATATTCTCATACACACAGATATATATATGTACACACACATACATATATATATATACACCTATCAGGAGAAAGACATTAACTTAACTCTCCTTGGTTTTGTTTTGGGATGGATTTAGTGACAGGTATGAAAATGGGAACACAGTACTTTTCTGGAGATACCTGGAAAGCATCATCTTAACCAAGTGATCAAAGTTAATAGCACCAGTGATATACCAATATTATTTCCTGAATCTCTGATATGATATGACAGGAGAATGGGATATTCTAAAAATCTACGAATGTATTCTAATCCTTAGAAAAATATCAGACAAACCTAACGTTAGTGATATGCAAAAATAAATAAATGAATGAATGAATGAATGAATGAATAAATATATAAATAAAACCACCTAACCATTCTTCCTCAAACCCACTAAAGCCATGAAAAACTAGGAAGGGTTAAAATACTAACACAGCACAAGGGACACTAAGGAGATATGGTGACTAAAGAAAATATGGTATTCTGAAATACACCCTGGAATATGAAAACATATTGTTACAACTGGTGAAGTGCAAATAAAGTGTGAAGTAAACGAACACTACAGCACCAATGTTGGTCTTCAGTTTTGTCAAGAGTATCATGGGGGCGCCTGACTGGCTCAGTCAGTAGAGCATGTGACACTTGATCTCAGGGTCATGAGTTTGAGCCCCACATTGGGAGTAGGGATTAAATAAACAAACAAACAAATAAAAAGAAGTATCTTGGTAATTTACAACATGAATATGTGGATACACCGAGTGGGAAGGTATACACGAGATTTCTGTATTATCTTTGCTACTTACATGCATATATAAATTTATTCCGAAATAAAATTTACATTAGAAATTGTAACAGTTTGTAATTTAATTATAGAGAAATACATTATATCATTAACATGTTTAAGTTAATATTCTTTTGTCGCTGTTGTTATTCTGAAGTTACTCCTTGGTGATTTCAAAAGCAATATAACTCTTCATTAAACAAAAACGGTTTCATATCTTTTGCCCCCAAATTGTTACTACAGGTGACCCTCAAACAACATGGGTATTTGGGCTGCCAACTCCCTGTTCAGTTGAAAATACACGTATAACTTTGTTATTTTTATTTTTTGAGAGAAGGAGA
Organism: Mungos mungo; assembly: GCA_004023785.1. NCBI lineage: Eukaryota > Metazoa > Chordata > Mammalia > Carnivora > Herpestidae > Mungos > Mungos mungo. The sequence goes on along the minus strand of PISW01010209.1, from coordinate 33,430 downwards.
GAAAGGGAATGCACGAGTAAGAAGGGGCAGAGGGAGAAAGAGAATCTTAAGCAGGTTCTATGTCTAGTGTGGAGCCTTGCGTGGAGCTTGATCTCATGACTGAGAGATCATGAACTGAGTCAAAATCAAGTCAGACCCTAAACTGACTGAGCCACCCAGGGGCCCCATAACTTTTGAGTCCCCCAAAACTGTTGACCAGAAGCCTCACTGAGAACAGTCTATTAACACGTATTATATATGTATTATATATTGTTTTATATCTTCATATGTATTACATAATTTATTCTTACAATAAAGCTAGAAGTATTAAAATCATAAGGAAATACATTTACAGTACTGTAATATAAAAAAAACTCTGCACATAGGCAGACCTATGCAGTTCAAAAACCATGGTCCAATAGTCAACTGTATACAATATTATAAATTGATTACTTTATAAGTTTGTGCTAATTTATCATTTTCATGTAGGTATTTATTATATAGATAGATATTACTTGTCAATGACCATTCAAGGGTATTAATAAAATGCTGAATAATTTTCTGTAACCAGATTGGGTTTGTAGACTATAGGTTCACCTTTGATAGCAACATTAATAATTGTAGAATTAATAATTCTATGTTTATTAATGAGACCAACTATAAAAATTATGTATAATCTAAGTTTCATTCTAATCTATGGTATATGAAACTTAACTAAATGATAAAATATTTTATGGTAGAAAGTAATTATCATTAGGGAAGATATATACATATTAACTGAAAATAATAAGTGAGTTGGGAATGATAAGATAGAAGACAATAATGCAAAATGGAAATTCAAGGCATTAAATTTTGTTCATTCAATAAATTGAAATGGGAGAAATAACATTAGATTTTTTTTTTTAGAGAGGGGGTGTGCAGAGAGAGAGGATGCAAGAATCCCAAACAGACATATTTCAGCCTGAAAAATGCTGATGCCCTTAATTTTTCTCCTTTCTGAACCTCTCAAGTGGGATGTTAACTCTTCCAAATGTCTTCTCTAACTTCACAAAAGAAAACTTTCTCCCTGTGAACAACAGATTACAGATACTTTCAGGAGAGACTTAATTATATTTCAGCAATTTCCACTCAATCACACTGGGTACACAGAGGTAGATGATTCAGTGAGCTCCTTCCAACTCCCTATTACATGTGCAGAACTGCTGTGAAGCAACTATACTGATTCAAATTTCTCTGTGATTTCTGTAGAACAGGTTGAATAGCCAACTAATTTATGAGTAACAGTCTTTTAAAAAATTTCTTTAAAAATGAAAGAGACAGAATGTGAGCAAGGGAGGGGCAGAGAGAGAGAGAGAGAGAGAGAGAGAGAGAGAGAGAGAGAGAGAGAGAGAGAGACTGAATCTGAAACAGGATCCAGGCTCGGAGCTGTCAGCAGAGAACCTGAAGCGGGGCTCGAACCCACGAACCCTGAGATCATGACCTGACCCAAAGTTAGATGCTTAACCAACTGACCCACCCAGGTGCCCTATGAATAACAGTCTTAAGGATCATGAAAATCAAACTTTATTATTGCTTGGAACAAATTCCAACAATCATAATCAGAAAGAGTTTTTATGAAAATATATGCACCCAAACACACACTTTCACACAAACATGCACACGTTATTATGTATACATATATGGACTGATACACACACATACAGATGTACACAACAGAGAATTCAGTATGTTAGAAATGTTCTCTGTAGAAAGTAAGCAAAAAATGAAGTTTAAAAATCTAAACATATTAGAAAAGAGCATTATAGATTTATAAATTATAATGAAGATATGAAATGTAATAAAGCTGTACAAAATACTTATATATTGAATACCTTAAATAGTATTCAATGATACCATAAAAGAAACTGATTTTATTAATTAAAATGAGACACTACATTCTAATGAGGTTGTTTGGTCTTTTGCTTAAGGAAACTCTATGTCCAACATGGGGCTTGACCTGTGTAGAAAAACAAATTCTAAACTGAATAAAATTGTTGGAAGAAACAGGGATAATCTATCAAAGAGTTTCCCCCAGCACATACACACATGCCCTGATGACCTGGTTTAACAGTGATGAGGTTTTGTTCATAGGTAAACCAATACTATTTAAGCATTCAAAAGTAAAGAGGGGCGCCTTGATGGCTCGGGAGGCTGAATGTCAGACTCTTGGTTTCGGCTGAAGTCATGATCTCAGGGGCATAAGATCGATTCCTGCATCAGACCCTGCACTGAGCACGGGGTCTGCTTGGGATTCTCTTTCTCCCTCTCCCTCTGCCCCTTCCGTAAGCTGACTGCAGATACTCTCTCCCCCACAAACAAGACAAAACAAAACAAAACACAAAACAGTAGAGAAGAAAGCTTCTAAATAATTCAACAGAATCTCAGAATCTCAGAGTGCCATGAGAATAATGACTTATAAAGCTCATGTATGCCCAGTGGTCAGAATTATTAAATATATTCCTAGCAAGCTTTGCTAAAATCTAAAAGAATATTTTGTGACCAAGTTCAGCTTCTATCAGGAATGCAATGGTTTGGGAGTGTTCTCTCCTCTGCAATCTTTTGGATGGGTTTGAGAAGTTCTTCTGGAAATGTTTGTTAGAATTCACCATTCAAGCCATTTGATGCTGAGCTCTTCTCTGCTGGCAGGTTTTTTATTTTTCAATTTCCTTACAATAAATATGGCACCTAAAGAAATCTTGCATTACTAAGCAGATTAATTGGACTGATCAGTGAGAAAAAAGGTTAACTTTATTAGATTGTTATTTGTCCAAAAGTAAGACTGAGCTTAAGGGGTTGAGGGTAATGCAAATACATGGCAAGGGTATGTTAATTACTGTCCACACAGCCCAGTTAGCCAGGGAATGCCCTCTGGAGATTTTTAACCCACAAACTGAATTTCAAAGGACAAACAGGAAAACTAATTTGCTTTTCAATGTTCCTCCAAATTCTCCTTGTCTAATATATGTTACATATGCATATAAGAATTAAAAACAACATATTTGAACAGCTAATAACTATAAAAAAAGGCTGATGATAGATTCAAAATACAGCTGCTATGAAGATCAGGTCTCTTCCATATCATAATACTTAATACATGTAGGGAAAGGCAAGAACGAACCTAGTGGCACTGCTGAATCAGGGTTAGAGACTAAGTATGAACTCATATTTACCTAAATAGACAAATACACAGACATTATAGATTCATGTATGAACACTTTCCAGCTCTGACTCACTCTAGCCAAGACTCACCAAGAGCAAGGATACCCTGGTAGTAATGAGTGCACTAACCTAGATCTTCATTTCTAATCCCATTCTCTACTACAAAGGTCCTTGGAGAAATGCCTGATTCTAATTCTGAGACAGAAAAAAAAAATTACTTACAGTGCCTATGGTGGCTCAGTAGGTTAAACATCCGACTCTTGATTCTGGCTCAGGTCATGATCTCACGATTCCTGAGTTCGAGCCCTGTGTCAGGCTGTGTGCTGAAAATGTGGGGCCTGCTTGGGATTCTCTGTCTCCCTCTCTAGATAAATAAACAAACATTTAAATATATACATATTAAAAAAAGAAAAATACGTAAGATGAACATGAGTATCTTGTACTGGCACAAAGTAAGTAAGAAAGTTAAAAATACAGACATACATATCTGAGTATGCTGAATGGTCAGAGCTGGAACAATCTAAATAGGACAATAAATGTCAGTTTTCATTATAATGTGAAATATTAACAATATGTGAGGGGCACCTGGGTGGCTCAGTCAGTTAAGTGTCCGACTTCGGCTCAGGTCATGATCTCATCGCTCGTGGGTTCAAGCCCCACGTTGGGCTCTGTGCTGACAGCTCAGTGCCTGGAGCCTGCTTCAGATGCTGTGTCTCCCCTTCCCTCTGCCCCTCCCCTACTCACGCTCTATCTCTCTCTCTCTCAAAAATGAAGAAACATTAAAAAAATACAACTATATGTCAAATTATACTGATATAAAAGTTCAATCAATAGATAAATGAAAGAGATGAGACAAATCTTCCTTACAGAAGCATGTCAAATGATTGTGCATGTGCTCCTCCTTCTAGGAGGTGGAGGTTAATTTAACTGCCCCACTCATCCATGTTTGGACTAGACTTCATGACTCCTAGATATACAACAGAGGACAAATGTGGACACCTGGTAACTTTATAGTGGGGATCTGGAAAACACTGCCTTTACTGAGACATTCTTTTATTTTTTACTGTTTGTTTATTTTTGAGAGTGAGAGATGGGGGAGGGGCAGAGAGAGAAGACACAATCTGAAGCAGGCTCCAGGCTCTGAGCTGTCAGCACAGAGCCCAATGCAGGGCTTGAACCCATGAACTGTGAGATCACGAGCTGAGCAGAAGTTGGTCGCCTGACTGAGCCACCCACGCACCCGAGACATTCTTATAAAAACCTATAATCCCAGTCTAATGTGAGAAAAATATAGGACAAAGCCAACTTGAGAGATGTTCTAAAAAAAGTATCTGATAGTCCTTTTCAAACCTGCCAAGGCAAACAAAACCTAGGGAAGACTGAGAAAGTGACTGAAGACTGGGATACAAGATGACTAAGAATAATGGATTCCGGAAGAGAAAAAAGATATTAGTGTTAAAACTGCTGAGGTGTGAATAGAGTCTGAGGTTTAGTTAAGAGTCATATGCTAACATTGGCTTTTTTGGTTTTATCAAATGTACCATGGCGATTAAGACGTTAGCAACAGTGAGGCACCTGGCAGGCTCAATCAGTAAAGCATGTCTCTTCATCTAGTGGTCATGAGTTTGAGCCCCATGTTGGGCAAAGAGTTTACTTGCACAAAATCACATTAGTGTGTTTGAATGAATATACACTTTTTTTTTCTTTCAAAGGTGTCCATTGTGATCCCTTAGTGATTTCAAAAGCAATACAAGCTCTCATTTAATAGCATATTCAGGCCTTTTGTTTCCAAATGCTACTACTCTAATTGCTCCAAGTTTGATGAAAGTGCTTAAAACTGCTTCTTAAAATTGGAAATGTAGGAGACTACCCTAAATCTGTTTCTTGTTAACAGAGCCCATTGGCATTAAGACTTAGAACAATCTACTTTCTAAAAATTTTTTTTAAATGTTTATATATTTTTGAGAGAGAGAGAGAGAGAGAGAGAGCAAGCGAGCATGAGTGGGGAAGGAACAGAGAGGGAGACACAGAATCTAAGGAAGGCTGTCAGCACAGATCCCAATGCGGGGCTTGAACCCATGAACCATGAGATCATGAGCTGAGCTGAGGTCGGAATCTTAACAGTCTGAGCCACCCAGGTGCCCCGGAACAATCTACCTTTTAAAGACCCCCCCAAATCCATTTAACTTGATGAAACAAAATGTCCATTTGGTTTCTACCTGCACACTTTCTAAATATGAGCTGACGTGTCTTCTTGCTTTTTCCTTTGTCTTCTGCAGTTCATTGTTCTAATGTTTACCTGAAAGTATTTTACATGCTCATCTTTCTCCAGAAGTATTTTCATATTTCAGTTGTTACAGGAACAGATGCTCTTCCTGTCTTTTTTTACAACTCGGTCTACAAGGCCACTGGATTGTAATTGTATGTAGAATTCTACCGGGAATGAGTATATCAATGACCAAACATGGTGAAATACATACAATTTATAGTTTTCTGGTGAGATGGGATAGTTGTGCATTTCTTCCAGTATAAGTACAGAAGAGCCTAGATACACAGGGGTTATAACTTAAGAGAATAAAGGGGCTGATGGTTGGGAAACAGATATTGATTAAGGCAGAGGTGTTTACTAGCCACCAGGTGGTCTTACCAACATAAGAAACACAAATGTAAATGATGGAAGAGAGGATATAGAAAGATACAAAGGTGCTCACCAGGACAAGGATGGCTTGGGTGGCTCTGGTCTCAGGGGAGAGTCTAGATGAGAGGTTGTTCCTATGAACGTGTTGGGCCTTCTGCTTGTGCGTGTAAAGGATGAAAACCATGGAGCCGCTGGCCCAGGACATGAGCCCCAAACACAAAACCTCAGGGATGGATGTGAATGTTGCATATAGTAAGCCTGCACCTTTGTCATAAAATACAACTGAACAGTACTTAAAATCTATAGTTGTGATGTTTTCATTACTCCATTTTTCAGTCACATACATAGGTTCTACGATATTTACCGACATGTGCAGAATCCAGCACAAGATGGTGGAGGGGCCAATGTACTTCAGGGTTTTTGCTTTCATCTCTGCCCACTTGGAACCCCTGGGACTGATGGTGATGACCTGGGAGACACTCAGGAGGCAGGTGGTGCCAATGGACACACCCCTGGCCACTCTGTGCATATAGAAAACAACTTTGCATCCAAAGTCATTGAGAAAATATCTCAACCCAAAAGCTGCCATGGTCTCTGGAATTCCTCTTGAGAAAATGACCAAAAAGTTGGCTATAGTCAAGTGCCTGAAGATTACATCTATGCATCTTGACCTACCTCCATTGAAGCAAAGGGACATATAATGATGTAAGAGTGAGAAATTCCCCAGGATTCCAATGGTAATCTGCACCAGGAAGATTATTGCAATTTTCAAATCCACAGATGCCATGCAGTTATTTTCCAGGGCTCAATATTTACTTCAGCAAATAAGAGGATTTTGCGTGGAGACACCAGGAATGGGCTACAATTTTCAAGAAAAATTAGATCCCCAAATCTCTATTTACTATTACCTCTCTAATACATATTCTTCTTTTGTTAAGAGATTTTCCCAAGTTTGATGTATTTCTTTATACAGCACTTACAATGTATGGGTCACTGTTATTAATGCTTTATTTATGACATATTTAATGTTTATAACTCTCCAAGTTAGTACCTAATATTATCTTCCTTTTAGAGATGAGGAGAATTTATAGTGTTGTTGCTATTGCTGTAACAACCTTGTTAAGGAAGCTCTCCCCCAACGTGGGGCTTGAACTCACGACCCAGAGATCAAGTGTTGCATGCTCTACTGACCGAACCAACCAGGTGCCCCCAGATGAGGAGAATTTAGTTGAAAAGAGGTTAAGTGACTCAACTAAATGTTAGTAGGACAGCCACCGTTTGAACCTAAGTAGCTGGGTTGCAGTGACATTGGCCTTTGACATTGTTCTATTTTCTCATATCTTGTATTCATGAAGGAATCCAAATATATGTACACATTGTCATAGCTGAAACTTGCTGTATTTTATGTTTAATTGTGCTTATTAAGGATTTTTTATTATTTAGGCTGTTGACCAGCATCACTAGCAAGACCATCAAAGATGCACTACTCAGAATGTAGATGCACTACTCAAAATATAGATGCACTAAATAATTCTCCATTACCAAATTGACTATAGAATATGAGTCAGGGGGTACCTAGGTGGCTCAGTTGGCTAAACATCTGACTTTGGCTCACGTCATAACCCTGAAGTTTGTGAGTTCGAGCCCCACGTTGGGCTCTGTGAGTACAGCTCAGAACCTGGAGCCTGCTTCAGATTCTGTGTTTCCCTCTCTCTCCGCTCTTCCCCCACTCATGCTGCTCCCCCTCAAAAATAAACATTTTAAAAATTTAGAATATGGGGATAGCAAAGTAATGAATCATATCATCTATTTTTTCCATTGAGATTTACCACATAAATTATTGCATACTATGGGTTTTTTTAACCCAAGCAATTGAATTTGAAATTTCAATAAGTAGTAAAATATGGTTAGGGTAAAAACTCAATTAGTCTTTATTTCATTAATAAAATATAAATCAAGTATGCTAGATGGAATTTGAGACATGAAAATCTTATGCACTGAATAAATTCGAATAGGAGAACACAGGGGCGAGTCTGAAAATGACACGTTAGAATATTACAAACTAGAGAAAATATCAGAAGGCACATCTGAGACTGAAAAATGCCAAAGTCCGTAGTTTGCCCTGCCATCTACACCCTCGACTTAACTTTTCCTTGAAGCCTCCTTCACCAACTTCATGGCGGAAAACTCTCCCACCCTGATCAACAGACTATGGGTATTTTCAAAAGAGAGATAATTAGCACCTCCTTAAACACACCAAACCTACATAACAGAAAAATCCCACGCCAGCAAACATCACTTGGCCACACTGTTCATGCAGAGAGGAGTGATTCAATGAGCTCCTCTCATTATCACATGCCCAGAACTTTTTTCTTTTTTTTTAATGTATTTTTTAAATATACATCCAAGTGAGGTAGCATATAGTATAACAATAATTTCAGGAATTTTTTTTTTATTTTTTAAGTTTACATCCAAGCACACGCACAGAACTTTTACTGACATAACTATGCTAATCCCGGAAATCACTCAGTAATTTCCACAGAGCAGATTAATGTCTAAATTATAGTCTTAAGGATCATAAAACCCAGAATCCATTAATGCTCAGAATGAAGTTCAACCATTGTCATCAGTGAAGATCCAGTAAGAAGCGTTGGGAGCAACCGGAGATTGATATAGGGTCTCAGGCCTCTGGTTCCTCTCCCCAAGTTCAGCCTGTGCCTCAGACGTTATTATTTCTTTCTGGGTGGGACTGTATCACTTTCTACCCTTAGAAGAATCCCTTCCACAGACAGGAGCATTTACCTGGACTGTGATATGCCTAATCTCCACACATAATCTGTGTCTCAGGCTGAAATAGCAAAATACATCTCTTTCCTGCTACCGGGACAGTGAGCTCAGTGTGACAGTCATGACACCCCTTACTTATGTAAGAAGGAGGCAGCCAGGCCCTAGGATATAAGTTTGTGATTCTGTGACCTCAACTCTCCAAAGAAACTATAATTATCACTTCATGGGCAGTTCCAATGATGCTGCACAATGTGGCAGCTGAAATTAATCTTAAAAAAGAAATCCTTCCAGTTCCCAATTCCCAGAAACAATTAGAGTTTCTAGTCAGCCTCTCCAAAGAGACAGCCTGAATGTTTAGGAGGAGTGTTTTCCTTTTCCATAATAGCTGGGGACAGACAGAGTCTCACTCAGAAATAGAAAAGTGTTGAGACCTGGCCCAGGAGAGAAGAGTAATGAAGCACAAGTATTTAATCAGACCCTGCACTTCACGGAGAATGTCACTGTCCTTAAAATATAATTGTCTGTTTATGCTCAGGCTCCTAAGCTGAAGGTAAGTTCTGAGCAGGGCTAAGTAAGGATACAAAAGGCCTGGGGAGGATTTTTCAAGAAGACTGAAAGGAAGGCTGTGATACAACAAATATGTATTGCAAATCATAAGAGATGCTTTGTATATCTCGGTGCAATTGATTGGAAAGTTCAGTCAGCGTGGATATTTCTAGAAATGTATACTTGATGGCACTGACACCAGAAGAAGTACAAATTCTGAAGTGAACCCTGTCCACAGGAAAAAACAAAAAACAAAAAAAAAAAGAAAACCCAGCAATATTTGTAAAGGAACTCTTTCACAAAATCAGCACCAGATGACAGGGTTTATCAGTGATACTCTATTATTTTTCAATATCAGATAGACCCATGCTACTTGGGCCACTCACTAATGTTATGATTATACTTCAAAAGAAAAATGCTTGCAAATAATTTCCCAAAATCTTACAAAGATTCCCACCAATATTTGACAAATCTCACATACATATAGGGATCCCAAATTATTAAACATATTTGCAAATACTGTCACCAACAAAAGATCACAGCATAGGGGCGTCTGGCTGGCTAAGTCTGTAGAGCATGTAATTCTTGATTTCAAGGTTGTGAGTTTGAGCCCCATCTAGGAGGGAGAGTTTACTTAAAAAGAAGAAGAAGAAGAAGAAGAAGAAGAAGAAGAAGAAGAAGAAGAAGAAGAAGAAGAAGTCGTCAAGGAGAAAGACATGATCATGTTGGTAACTGGAAACTAAGACATTTGGCAGAATTTTATAGTTGACTGATAAAAAAAAAGTATTATTAGGAAGTCCTTAAGTTAATAAATATCAATGATTTCTCCTTTTATTTATTCTGAGAGACACCAAGGGAGTATGCATGAATGGGGGAGGGGCAGAGAGACAGGGAGAGAGAGAGAATGCCAAGCAGGCTGCACAGTGTCAGCACAGAGACTGAAGCAGGCTCAAACTCAAGAACCGTGAGATCATTACCTGAGCCAAGATCGAGGGTCAGATGCCTAACTGCTAAGCCACCCAGGCGCCCATAGTATTACTGATTTCTAAAGCTGTTAGTCCACCTACCTGCTTGTAGAAGATACACATATATATCTGGGAAGGCCAAAGAATTAATTTAAATTTAAAAAAAATTTTATTATGTCTTTATTTTTATTTTGAGAATAAGAGAGACAGAGAGTGAGCAGGGGAGCAACAGAAAGAGGGAGACACAGAATCCGAAGCAGGCTCCAGGCTCTGAGCTAGCTGTCAGTACAGAGCCCGACGTGGGGCTAGAACCCAAGAACTGTGAGATCATGACCTGAGACAAAGCCAAATGCTTAACCGGCTGAGCCACCCAGGTGCCCCTAAATTTTTATTAAAAGGAAAATAATCAGGGCGCTTGGGTGGCTCAATCAGTTAAGTGTCTGACTTCGGCTCAGGTCATAATCTCATGGTTTCTGGGTTCCAGCCCCGCATTGGGCTCTGTGCTGACAGCTCAGAGCCTAGAGCCTCCTTCAGATTCTGTCTCCCTCTCTCTCTGCCCTTCTCATGCTCATGCTTTGTCTCTCTCTGTCTCTCAATAATAAATAAAAGTGTTAAAAAATTTTTAAAGAAAATAATTGGGGCGCCTGGGTGGCTCAGTTGGTTGAGCGTCTGACTTCGGCTCAGGTCATGATCTCACGGTTCATGCTGACAGCTTGGGGCCTGGAGCCTGCTTCAGATTCTGTGTCTCCCTCTCTCCCTCTGCCCCTCCCCTGATCACACTGTTTCTCTGTCTCTCAAAAATAAATAAATGTTAAAAAAATTTTTAAAGAAAATAATCAGTAAATAAAAAATATTAGGATAAAACATTAACATACAGTGCATGGGTCTTCATATATGTAGATTCTACTTACTTACAAGTTATTGGGGCGCCTGAGTGGCTCAGTTGGTTAAGCCTCCGACTTCAGCTCAGGTCAGATCTCACTTTTGTGGGTTTGAGCCCCACGTCAGGCTCTGTGCTGACAGCTAGCTCAGAGCCTGGAGCCTGTTTCTGGTTCTGTGTCTCCTCTCTCTGCCCCTTCCCCCTCATGCTCTGCCTCTCTCTGTATCAAAAATAAATAAAACATTAAAAAATTAAAAAAAAAGAAAAACAAGTTATTATGGGAGGGGGATTGCAATTAATACAAGTATGAGATAAGATAGGACTAAAGCTAACAAGAAATGCGAAAAGCTTCTATGTGAAAAATTATCAAGCATTCCATTGATCACACATATACATTTGGAAAAATGGAAAAACAAACAAGGTCAAGGCAGGTAGAGCTCAAAGGACAGAACACCAAACAGGAAAAGACATGCACACGGAAGAACCCCAGAAATCTGCAGAGTGCCCCAAGTACTCGGCAGGGTTTTGAATGCACAGACATGTGAGGAAACAAGCTGAGACTACAGAAAACAGCCACATGATAGGGCGAGAGGGAACAGTGCTCGGTGCTCGCAGAGGGCCAGACATGCACTTGTTCCAAACGGCTACACTGGAAAGACTCAAAATTCATGTGGATGGAGTGGATTAAACAAGGAGGTCTTGTCAAGTGTGGGAAGATAATTATTCCCAAACTGAGTTCTGCTCGGGCTCCACATGACAGAAAGAGCCTCTCCTGTCAGCCCCACCACGGTCACATCCTGTACCTGGTGTTCCCAAGAGAGAAAAGGTTAGAGCACTCTGTATGCTCTGAAGCCTTCCTTTACTTGTATGCTCAACTTAAGGGGGTTTCAGGGTTATTTTTGCTCTCATTTTTCCCTCATGATCTCAAACTCGGATCGAACCATGATTAAGCTACGAGTTGACTGTAATGAGAGTGAAGTGATGAGTAAGGGAATTCAGGAGGGTTATATAAATGGGCCCCTGTGTCTCCCCTGTTCCTTACTTCACCACAGGAAGGCCTAGGAGTAATGGGACTCAAATTCTTATACATTCAGCGGCTTTACATTTGGCCCAAACAAACATATGTCTACCCTGCCCAACACGTGCCAAGCACAGGTAAGCAGACCTGTAGCTACACCAGACTCCAGCTGGCAGGAGCACGTGAAAGCTAAGTCACTCATCCTCAGCCCGACGGGACCCCTCTGTAATCTCCCCTTCTCCCGGGTGGTGGAGGTCCAGGACCCTTCCCCTTTGACACAACCCTGTTCAAGTACCACCCGATGAAGTTGTTGTGTGTTCTGCCTCTTTCTTGATCGATCCCCAAATCCTGACTTATGACACTTACATGGCCTCCAACTGCCCCAGTGATTCCCACCAGCATGTCCTCCATTTCATCCCTCCTTCCTCCTTCATCTCCTTTAATGACCTCTGTCTGCAACTCTTGTCACTCTTAGCCATTCCCAAGACCTTTGCATGCCATCTGTCCAACTCTGCTAGACTTCTCTGTTGGGCCCTATCTCCATCCCATTCCCTTCTGACCTCCAGCCCACCATGCCTCCTTTACCCTTGAGAACCGCAGACGTCTAGAATGGCTCCTAACATCGGAAGGCCAGGTGCTCCTCCTGTTAAAATGCCTGTGCAAGAAAACCCCAATGCTGCCAGGAGAATTTTATGTTTCTTCTAGCCCACACCTGATGACAGACCCCTGACTTCCTTTCTTAGAGGATTTACTAAGAAAGGACTTACGATATGACTGTGTATCTTTTATACCTCAGGAGTATCTTCTTCAAGGACTGGGAACCACTCCTGTAATGTGTGATCATCAGGAAGGACAGGGTCTCTGTCTCTCAGTCTGTGGGAGGATAGAATCTAATTTCAGTGACTGTCTGCAGACACACAGCCGTCCTAATCCCATTTATGATGACCAACCCTTGGTGATGCTCACTTCTCCAACTCCACCGAGCCCCCTCATTCTCCCTCTAAAACACCCAGTCACCTCAACACAGACTGTAATGGATCCCAGCTCTCCTCCCACTGTCAGTAGTTACTGAAGAGAATCTGTTTTCACCACTTTTCTCCCCTTCAGGGAGGCTGGTCAAACCTTCCTGACTTCCACTGCCCCAGCACGCTTCATCCTCATGTGAATTCCCAACCATCTTGTTTCCTTGGCTTCCCAATGACCACCATAATTGCCCCAACCCTACCATCCCTGCCTTCTCTCCATCCTCCCCGGCTCCCTTCAGAGCCTTGCTCCCATCCTGTCTCCAGTGCCCATCCTCCTTCCAAACCCCAGCCCCCTTACCTGCAGCCCATCTCTGCCCATGATCCTGCTCCAGGTCTCCTTTTCTTTAACTTCTCAAAGACACTGAGTTTCATGTGTCTTTTACCCATTCCTGCTCTTTATCCACTGTTGCCTGCTATCTCGCCATCAGCATGTCCCCTTTGTGACATGGTGCCCTGCTTCCCCTAATGCCCGCAGCATCCAGTAGCTCCTGCCCTCTTAGCTTCTTTGCACAACGCATCACCATGTGCCCAAAACCTACCAGTACTCTCTAACCCCTTTGAGACATTAACCAAATTCTACCTTTGACCTTCTGTCTTCTTTCCCGTTTCACATTCCCACACTTCGAGGCTCTCTGTGCTCCCACATTCTCCCAATGCCATGCTCTCCTTGTGCTATTATTCCTGCTCTATCATGCAACTGTGCACTGTCACCGCCCTCCAGCACTCTATTTTGTTACATGCTTTAAACTCAGGGAGTTATGCTCAGATCGCTTGTTATATTTTGGACACTGTAGTATTATTCCCGTGAATTGGTACAGAGTTGAAAGGAGCATAAAGGAGGGATTGAGAGGCGCATGGGTGGCTCAGTCAGTTAAGCATCTGACTTCAGCTCAGATCATGATCTTACAGCTCATGGGTTCAAGCCCTGCATTGGGCTCTGTGCTGATGGTCTGGAGCCTGCTTGGGGCTCTGTCTCCCTTGCTCTCAAAACTAAATAAACATTAAAAAAAAGTGTAGACTGACACAAGAGGTCTAAGAGGTCTAGAAATACAACTATTTCGTTCATACATGAATGCCAAGACACATAAATAGGTTGACTATTGGAGGTTGATTTCTTGAATGAAAATGAGACCTTGTCAGTTTGGATGAGTGTGCGTAACACTGTATTATTTGAGTGTGTACTTCTGTAGAGTAAATCGGTCTGTAGACGAGTGTGTTCGTGGTGGGATGTACGTGGATAAGTATGTGGGTATACGTAGCTGTGTACTTGGCTGAGTGTGCATGCACGTGTGTGCTTGCATCTGTATGTATGTGTGTTGGGATGTGTGGGTGGGTATATTGGGGGCTGTGCATACGGTTGTAATATCTGATTTGGACATTGAGAGACACTGCGTGATAAACCTGGATCAAAAGTGGGTTTGTTTGTAGGAACATAAAATTTTTATTCAAATTCATGTTTTAGATTTCTTTTTTTTTTAAATTTTTTAATGTTTTATTTATTTTTGATACAGAGACAGAGCATGAGGGGGGAGGGGCAAAGAGAGAGAAGGAGACACAGAACTGGAAGCAGGATCCAGGCTCTGAGCTAGCGGTCAGCACAGAGCCTGACGCAGGGCTCGAACCCACGACCCTGAGATCTGAGCTGAGCTGAAGTCAGAGGTTTGACCGACTGAGCCACCCAGGCGCCCCTAGATTTCTTTTTTTAATACAAAGTTCATTTATTTATTTTGAGAGAGACAGATCATGAGTGGAGGAGGGGCAGAAAGACAGAGAGAGAGACTCCCAAGCAGGTTCCGTGCTGTCAAACACAGCCCAATTTGGGGCTCGATCTCATGAACTGTGATATTGTGACCGGAGCCGAAATCACGAGTTGGTCACTTAACTGACTAAGCCACCCAGGTGCCCCTATATTTCCTGATTAATTACAAAGGTAATCAGTATTTACTATTAAAAATTCAGCAAAAAACAAGTGCAGAGAACTGCGGAAACCATTCAGTGCTCCTGATCTGAGTAAGTGGCATTGGTTGATCGAGTATTTACAGGAATGAACTTTTATTAGTAGTAGTGGTATTGATAATGCTTTTTATTTTTATATTCATTTATTCATTTTAGAGCAAGAAGGGAACATATGAGCTGGGGAGCAGAGGGAGAGAGAGAGGGAAAGAGAGAGAGGGAAAGAGTGAGAGAATCTTAAGCAGGCTCCACTCTCAGCAGCCCAATGTGGGGCTCAATCCCACAGCTGTGAGATCATGACCTGAGCTGAAACAAGGGTCAGACATTAACCGACTAACTCACTCAAGCACCCCCAGGGAAAACCTTTTAAAGCGTCAGATCCTGGTGCCATTATTTGTCCAGACGTCACAAACTCTCCCCAACCCTGCTTAGCTGCCAAGATCAGAGGAGACGGGACACATTCAGGGTGCTATGGCCACAGTCTATTGTTCTTTTTAGACCTATGACTCCTGTGTGTTCAATATCAGTAAAGTATATTTTCCCACAAAATTTCCATATCGTCCAAAGCGCCACATTAATTGTCAATGAATGTTTGACTTCATATTCTTCCTTTTACTAGAACTCTTTGAAAACCATTGGACTTTGTTCCAATTTCTTTGCTTACAACTTAAATTATGTTGTGGCTTTGGGGGGGTGAAGATTAGAAAAGAACTAACTTTTGGCTAGAAAAACTTCTGAGGGAAGCAGAGCATGTGGTGAGACACACGTGCTTCATGTCAGGCCCTCACAGGTCAGACCTCAGCATTCTGGGCTCCTCAGCGTGAGACCCTTCCTGCTTCCCAAAACATGGAAAAGAAAGAGTCTTTCCCAGACAGTTCTAAGTCTCTTTGGAACCGCTAATTGGAAATTTTTAGTATGTTTGAGCATTAGCAACTGGGAAAAAAGTTCTCCAGCTATGTTTTCAGGTCCCCAAGCCATCACTGTCACTGTCACTACTGATGAAATGGTAATTGCAGTTCGCAGGGGAGGTGAGGTCATAGATTCACAAAGCCTTATCTCAGGATCTGACTCCCTCCCTCCCTCCTGTACACTTACTTAACTAGCCATCATGATCTTCACAGGAGCTCACAGTCCAGATGGATGGCGTGTGGTGAGTATTTTGTTTCAGGCTGAGAGTTATGGTCTGTGAGGGAAACAAGCATATCAGAATCTGAGTTAGTGATCATATTAGAAATTGGGATTCTTTCAGGTTTGAATGGGATCCAGAGCAAAAACCCCACAGGAAGGAGAAATTAACTCAAGTGTGAACTAAACTAGCAAATAGAAATGGGGGTCCTAGACGCAGCACTCCATAAGTGATTTAATGTAATCATCAAGGAGAGTACTTATTGATGTTTCATTCGAATAACAATCAAGTCTGATTTGTAGAGTGCTTAAGAACTATAGTTATGAAATCAATTGTTTTCAGCCTACCTTAGAGGCATCAAAGAAGTAGTCTTCAGAATTATTAGAGTGCTTTCCGTGCTTGCAATAACGAGTAGGGTGAATCCACAGAAATCATTAATTCAATGCAAAACATTTTATCTGAAAGGATATTACTACAATACAAATGTTTTATCTAGTGTGAAGTTTAAGTATGAAGTGCTTAATGAAGACAGTAATTGTATTTCCACTGAAAATATCCTGTGTGTGTCGGTGTTTGTGAACCTGTTTTCTTGAAGGAATTTAAACAGAATTTAAGGAAAAGACAACTATATCTGCATTTCAGACAGAAGCTATCAGACCCAAAAGTACCTCATCATCTTTTCTCAGGCTTAAATTTATTCTGATACAAATCCAAAAATCTAAAAGATACAGAAATGCAGAAAACCCCATCCCTTACATCTTCTGTGTCCGATATTTTAAGATCTTTTCATAAATGTTGCCTCATTGCTAATAGTCTTACTTAAGTCTGACTTAAGTGTTAACAAGTAGATAATTATATAATCTGAAATTAGTGATAAGCTTTTAAACCTACGTGTTTTTATCCTGGATTAGTGTTCTATAACCCATAGTTTAAGGCAAGACATGCAATTGTTCAATGGTTTCTGTGATAGGCCTAATGTCCTTCTCTTCCTGGCATAAAAGCAAATATGTTTTTCTCTTACCATCCTAATATGGAGCAATTCCTGAGCTAATCAACTCCAACTGGCCACAGGGCAGCGCATCTACATTTCCGTAACATCTCAAATCTTCATTCATGATGGGTGTTTTCATCTAGAATAAAAAATCTTTACACAAAAACTGAAACTTGTAGGACTGAAATTGAACACTATACACACCAGCAATATAAAGCAAAACAACAGGCACAAAAACAAAACTAAATCTATGTCTAAATTATTCAAAGAAAGCAGCTAACCTAACAAGACTTGGTTAGTTTAGCATTAAGTGTTAAGTGTCCTGTCTTTGCAACCAGGCCAGATGGGTTACATTCCCTATTTCCCCCCGAAAACAAGGTATGAATTTAAATGAGTACAAATGTAGAATGTATTGTTCTGACCTTTAAAATGAAATAGTAGTCCGAGTTTATAGATTTATGAGGGTAAACTAAGTTACCATGTGTATGGACCTCACAGCAGTTTTTATACACAGGATCTTATTTTTTAACTTTGAGAGTGAGAGAAAGTGGGGAAGGGGCAAATGGAGGAAACCAGAATCCTAAGCAGGCTCTGCACTGTCAGCACCAAGCCCAACGTGGGACTTGAACCCACAAACCGTGAGATTGTGACATGAGCTAAAATCCGGAGTCACACTCAACTGACTAAGCCACCCAGGTACCCCTAAGTGATTTAAAAAGTTATATATTCAACACTTGAAATCATGTGTATAAATAAAACACACACACATGAAACACCTATAAATACTTCTGAAGGGGAACCAATGGTAACTGGAGAATACTGAATTGCAGTGGACAAGATAAACATGGCCTGTGCACCATAATCCCAAGCAGGCAGGATCTTTTGGATCTAAAGACATTATCTGCCACTGCCAAGCTGGCAGAATGATGTCCATGGATGTGGCCCTTGGAACAATCTTCTTATCACAGACAGTATTCGGAACCCTTGGAAATTTCTCTCTCCTCTACCATTATCTCTTCCTTTACTTCACTGAGCACGCAGTGAGGCCCACAGATTTGATTCTCAAGCACCAGATGATAGCCAACTCTTTGGTCCTGCTTTCTAAAGGAGTCCCACAGATAATGGCAGCTTTTGGTTTGAAAGATTTCCTCAACAAAACTGGATGTAAACTGGTTTTCTATCTTCACAGAGTGGGAAGGAGTATGTCCATGATCAGCATCTGCCTCTTGAGTGTCGTCCAGGCCATTCAGATCAGCCCCAGAGAATCCAAACAGGCAAAACTTAAAGTGATGACTCCCAGGCATACTTGCTCCTTTGTTCTCTTGTGCTGGATCCTGGCAATGCTGGCAAATCTCTCTTTTCCCATCCTTGTGACTAGTAAATGGAGCAATGGAAACATCACAATGAAGGATTTGGGATACTGTTCTGGCATGGGTAATAACAAAACCATACTCTCAGTTCAGGCAACAATTTTATCATTCACTGATGTGTTTTGTTTGGGGCTCATGGTCTGGGCCAGCGGCTCCATGGTTTTCATCCTGTACAGGCACAAGCAGCAGGTCAGATACATTCATAGCAACAATCTCTCCTCTAGACGCTCCCCTGAGTCTACCGCCACCCAAAGAATCCTTGTCCTCGTGAGCATGTTTGTGTCATTTTACACCATGTCCTCCACCTTCCAACTCTGCATCACTCTTATTAATAATCCCAGTTGGCTGCTGCTGAATATCTCTGCCTTGATCAATGGATGCTTCCCAACTGTCAGCCCCTACATTGTCATGAGCCATGGCTCCAGCGTGCCCAGGCTCTGCTTTGTCTGGTGAAGTAACAAAATCTCCTGATCTCATCAGAAACGTAAGTTGTTTCTGCACAGTGAGCATTGTTTATTCACTCCTCCTCACAGAGCTGTACGTGCAGTCATGATGCAGTCATATTATAAGAAATGTTGGACCAGATGGAACTTACGCACAATAATAAACCATAATAGCTAATAACTGTAAGTGTAATACTATGTGATTATTATATAAGTCCTTACATAATTATTAGTAATGTTTGTAGTGGAGCAGTTCAACATCTAGAAATAATAAAATGTGGGTCCTGACACAACCTGGATATTACGGAGGTGTCCTTGAGTATGTAACTTTTAATTTGACAGAACACATTTATCCAGAAATTAACCAAGCATGGAATGTCTAGTTAAGTTCCATGAAAAAGGAACAAAATATTATTATTCAAGAAACTGAACAAACAAAATGTTCTCTGAGAAAAATGAAACAGAATGGGGAAAAGTGGAAATGGAAATCAGGTTCAGGTCCTAGGCATATTTGGGCTCAGGTTATGAAGTGAGTATATTACAAGCTTACAGACATGGTGGTCGTTTGGGAGATCATTATATAGAGGGAGATAAACATACATTTTTTCCTGTAGGAATATCCAGATTAAACTGCAGTGGGAAAAGCACATAGATATATGGTCAGTTTTTAAGAAGACATCAGGTGAGTGTGAAACAAAAAGGCAAGTCATCTAGGATACACTTGCATGGGTTTTGGCAACTATAGAGGACAGAGTTTTCTGTACAATGTGAAGGTGACAATTGTCATTTTGGAAAGAGTCCTGGAAGCACTTATGTCAGTTTTGAGTAAGTAAGCAGAGCTTTTTGCTAAAACTGCAGGGGCTCAGGAAGAGTCATTTAGAGATACTGTTTGCTTAAATCCAGTTTGTGGCAGGAGGATTTCCACAGGAGCAAAACGGTTATTTCTCAAGTGCAAGGAAATGTATAATACAGCTATTTCTGTATTTACTTAATAAAGCCATATTAAAACCTTAAAGATTCAATAATTTGAAAAGAGAATTAGTTTGATACAATGAACACTGGGAAGTTGAACCTTGTGGCATGAAAGAGAGAAACATAAATTTTTAGATGACAAGAGACACTTAGAAATATTTGCCACATATTTGACCGCAAATGAAGATGAAATATACACACACACTTGTATATGCGTCTGTGTAAGAACATGTATGTATGGTGAGCTGTCAGCTAATGTTTGTTATTCATTGAGTAATGGGACTCAACTATATATTAATAAATGTAAGAATAGTACCCGAAATAATCGTTATAATGATAGCCTACAATAAACTCTATTATGTGGCCTAGTTGGCAGTTTACTAGGTTAAAATGTCAAGAGATGATGTTTCATTATTTTACTTTAATCCTAATGTTTTGCCGTTTGAAAAAAAAATCCCACTGAACAAATGTTAGAATCAAGCAATGTTAGACCCTAACCCTAACCCTAACCCAATTTATGTTCAGAATGATAGTGGTGAGTTAGGATTAGATTTACCAACTTCTTGCATGCTCCTCATTACTCATGGTCTATTTTCTTGTTTTTGTTTTCTATCTTCTGTGTAAATTTTTAATAATTCTATGTTTTACCCATTAACTTAGAAGGTTTTCTCACCAATATCTTAATTCTCAACCTAGGAATTAAGCACATGTTTAAAAATAAATTACGTGGTTCTTCAATATAGCTACAATAACAATGTAAGGACATGAAACCACTGATTTACTTACCTTCTCCTGAATTTTAAAAAACTGGTGATATGTATTTCAAAACAAATTTTATTTATTTGTTTTTAAGTGAGTTTTGAAGACACATGTCCAGGGATTAAGTACACAGCCCTGTGAAACAGTGCGAACAGTATGCATGCCCTCATTCAAAAGACCAGCTTTCCAGCCCAGAATATCTCCTTGTAACCTCCCAGTTACTACATGCCAGGGTAAACAGTAATATGACATCTAACAGCACAGATCATTGGTCAAAGTGTCCAGTTGGCACTTTGGAGAAATGGAACCAGGCTCTGAGCTGTCAGCACAGAGCCCAACTTAGGGCTCGAACCTACAAACCCTCAGGGGTCATGAGTTTGGGTACCACCTCAGGCTCTGTGCTCACAGCTCAGGGCCTGGAGCCTGCTTCAGATTCTGTGTCTCTCCCTCTCTCTGCCCCTCCCCTGCTCACACACTCTCTCTCTCAAAATTAAAATAAACATTTAAAAAAATTGGAAAAACTATATACTGAGATGAAGGGCACCTATCATCGTGTTGGTAAGTTGTGCAAACAAATCACTGGGGCTGATATAATCGTCTGTGTCATTCAGAAGCCATGGTGAGCAATCACCTGTTCACTGAAGAAACAGACTGTAATCCTGCTGCTGGTCAAGCTGGACGTATTCTTATTTATTTTTTCAAGTTTGTTTATTTTGCGAGAAAGAGAGAGAATGTGCATGCACATGAGCAGGGGAGGGGCAGGGAGAGAGAGAAGGGAGAGAGAAAATCCTAAGCAGGCTCTGCACTGTCAGCTTGAAGCCTGACACCAGACTCAAACCCATGAACTGTGAGGTTGTGACCTAAACCCAAATCACGAGTCAGGCATTTAAGTGGTTGAGCCACCCAGGTGCCCCAAGTGGGACATGTTTTTAAAGTACTACCTGTGGGTCTGTAGGCTGACACATTTGTCTCATGTTTTGGGACTCCCTCACCTGTTTATCTCCAACTTTATGAAGTCCCTTTACCTTGCATCCTAAAATTCTCTTTCTTCTTACATTCCCTGTGAATTCTCTCTCCCATGACCCCCCCCCCCCTTCAGGGAGTACTGCAATCCTGGGACTGCATCATTTGTGTGAGGAAAAGAAAAAAAGATTAATCAGCTCTGTGTAAGAAACGGCAGGTGCCACATTACCTCACTTTTCCCTCAAACCCTCCAAGTTAGGACAACAGGAGGCAGGGTTACAGGGGACGCAGGCACGTGCAGAGGGATGATGTGGGACATTAAGCATTTTGCGCTGGTACTCTGGCTGGAGGAGACTGAGAAGCGCCTGAATTTGGACCCGAGGTGACACAGCCTGTAATTATTATGGGAAGCATACTCATGTACGATGGCTCCCACTGGCCACGCCATTTCACAGCAGGGTCCCACACAATGTCCAGCTGAGCCTGGCAGGGAAGGCGCCACCCTAAAGGAGCCAGCTGAGACTTAGCAAGGTCAAACAGCATGTCCAAAGTCAGGACCCAGAAGTTCTGCCACCAGACAAGTAATAATCCTCACACGACACCAGACCCCATCCTGAGAGCCCTCTTCCTGTCTCACTCTGCGTGAAAACAAAAGAACCTCCCCATTGCCTCCTTCAGGGCTGCCACAGTCACCAATCCCCCACAGGATTGTCCTAGAAGCACAGGGAGTGCCGGGTCCTGCTCAGAGAGCTTAGCGGCAGGGTCATGACACGGTAGTAGAGAACTACAGAGAACCGTTGTCTTGTGTGAGGACAGCTTCCCTTCATAAGGCAGGAGCTGTCCTGTCCCCCTCTGTTTCTTCCGTTGTGGGCGTCCTAAGAGCTCCTGTGTGGAGTGAGGAGCTTCTGATCCTTGTTCTTAAGAGACCGATGCAAGCTTTGTTCATTCAGACACTAAGAGACTTTCAATGGTGCTTCTGGACTCGTCGTCCCCTTTCCTCAGACCATCTGCCCACTTCGTGCAGGACCAGTGCCGATTCTAGAACAAAGGATCCACCAATACACAGGAAAGCAGACACTTTAAACCCCAATCCTCTGGATATCCTGCTGTGCTCCTGACTCAGTTCTTAGAAGCAGAGTGCCTGCAGAAAGTTCCCAAGGAGGCCATGCATTTTAAGAATGATTTCTGGACTCACCTGTAATGTCCTGTATTCCCATCTGAACACAGAGCTGCATGAGAACTTCATAAAAGCCACCGAACATCACGTTGCTTTTCTTAGTTTGAAGAATTATACACACACGAACTGTCAAAAGATAGTATGAAAAAGTCCTTGTAAGCCTCATCCAGGCTCCTCAGAGAGTTACATGTTACATAATACAGCACAGTATCGCTTGGTGACCCAGCAACAAATTTACATTCACAAGCAGGGAGGAAATGCTTCCATCCAAAACCTGTCACTGTCCTAGAGAGTCTTGTAAAGATGATGAGTAAGGAATTGGCTATAAATAGGTCCCTGACACAGTTGTAGACCTTACCCTTTACCTATGAAGGAAAGGAAGATGTAATGGTAAAGAAGAGGGAAATTCCCCAGGATTTTGATCAGAGTCTGTGATAAGTGGACCGTTCCTACTGCCAAAACCCTGGAGGGCATATGTTGGCTCCCAGTATGTTCTTCCTTTAGGGGGTGCTGCATGGGAAACTGAAGCATCGGCTACATTTACCATTTCACCTGAAATCCAATATTCTCCACTTACCTTGACTACCCACTGAGAAATATGTATTTTAATTTTACCTTCTTTAGAGCCTCATCTATAATTTTGACTATGACCAGTTTCCATTTATGTGTAGAGATTGATTCTAATGCCAATACCAATTATGCATAACGCTTCTGAGATCTTATTAGATACAGATACTCAGACTGCAGTACAGTACAAAGGAAACCTGCCCTGTGACCAAGGGTGACTTAACGGTTGCAAGATTCACTCGATAATAATATGGTAACAGAGAGTGCTTTGTTTTTATGCTACGAACAAAGCAGCATAGCACCTGTCACCACGACATTGAACTACTTCATACGATGCCCCAAGTATGGTCGATAAAATGCTAACATGCAATTATACCAAGGCTGTGGGATACAAAGCTAAGGCAAAAAAGTTAACTGCCTTCCCAGACACTAGGAACGAACAAGTGAATTGAAAATTAAAAACAAAACACCATTTACATTAGACCAAAACAAGAGGTTCCATCACAGATGCTGCCATGGCAACATATGAAAGGTTTGTGATGGAGACACAACATGAATAACAGATTTTCAACCACTGGTCCAAAGTAACATCATTAAGATATCTTAAGAATAGGAGCACCTGGATGGCTGAGTCGGTTGAATGTCCGAATTCAGCTCAGGTCACCATCTTAGACCTTGTTAGTTTGAGCCCTGCATCAGGCTTGCTGCTGTCAGCGCAGAGCCTGCTTTGGGCTCCTCTATTTCCCTTTCTACCCTTCCCCCACTTGCGCTAGCACTCTCTTGCTTTGATATTCTCTCTCTCTCTCTCTCTCTCTCTCTCTCTCTCTCTCTCTCTCTCTCAAGTAGATTATGAAAACATTCACAAAGAAAAAGAGGGGTGCCTGGGTGGCTCAGTTGATTAAATGTCTGGCTTTGGCTCAGGTCATGAACTCACAGTTCATGGGTTCGAGTCCCGCGTCGGGCTCTGTGCTGACAGCTCAGAGCTTGGAGTCTACTTCAGATTCTGTGCCTCCCTTTCTTTCTGCCACACTCCACTCTCACTCTCTCTCAAAAATAAATAAACATTTAAAGATATATTTTTTAATTAAAAAAAGAAAAAGAAATCTAAAAAAATACCACATAAACTGAAGATAAGTAGATGTTTCCACAGGTGTCCCTCTTCCTTTGACACCCATCATCTCATGAATTTTAGATCATTTTGAGTTTTAATTTTCCTGCAGGGTGTAACATTTGATTTGATTAACCTTCAAGAACTAGACTTAGTTTTCACTTAGATCTTGAAACACCCATTCCATTCCCAGTACACATGACCCTAGAGGGCAAAAATGGAAACGAAGAAATGCCAGAGGCATAGAACATATCTATCATGACATATGAGGGCTGGGGACAGGCCATGCACCTGCCTCTGGCTCCAGATGCAAAAAAGCAGCTAATGTTCCCACAGGACATCATGACATCACTCAAGCACATGACACAGAATGCAAGCTAGAGAAGGCCCACAGTCAGGACAAAGGGGCCTCAGCCAAGATCTGTGTGACTGACTAGTGAATGAGAGGCAAGGAAGGAATATAGCCCTTACCAAGAGGTCTCTACTTGCTGCCCAAGGTCGAACCAGTAAGGGGCCCTGGGGCAGAGAAGGGCATGCCTGGGTTTTGACAAAGATATTGCTCAGGAGCTGCAGCACCACTGAGGAGGCCAGGAGCCATGCACATATGAAGAAGGGAGTGAAGGAGGAGAATAATACCCTCCTTTGAGAGCCCACGAGAGATCAACTCTTCTTTTCCAAACACCTCTCCCCATTAGGGGAGACCGTCACAAACAACATTTCAGGAAGTCAGTTCCTCTCTGCCGTCTGACCCCGACTTGCCTGCACATTTTGTCGCTAGTTTCACCCACTCTTGGCCGTCCAGGGCTCTCCCTTCCTCCACAGTGGAGATAATATTCAGCTCAGAAACAGAGTCTTGCTGACCTGGAAGCCGGTAGATGACATCTTGCAGCTTTCCCATACACTAATCCCCACCATTTGTCAGCTGAGACCAAGGGCATTCAACACAGGCAGGTTGTGAATAGCATTTCACGAATTTGTTCAGTGATCTATTTCTTCAAAACGCTTGAGTGTTTGACATGCACAGAAATCCAGCTCTTCCCAGAAGTACTGACTCAAGGGTACAGGGGTAAAACCAGGCAATCCAATATTGTATAGTTTTGACAGAAGGTCTTGTTTCTCCTCAACTTCTGGCACCACCACTGACCTGCATGTAGTGAGCAGATCATCTAAAGAAAGGGGGAATTTCAAATCCAGACACCTCACTGGGAAGCTTTTCATTTCCCAGTCAACAGGGCCTCAGCCTCAGTCAGACAGGGCAGGGACTCTCAAGCGACTCCCAAAAGAAACACAAAGATACCCTAGGGCAGTCCCCAACCTCTGCAGGGAAATAGCAATTCTTGCTATTCAGATATATTTTCCCTTACCTCATTCTCCTGTCGGCTGAACTGGGCACTCTGGTCATTGGTTTGCTTAAACAGTCACATTTAATCCATTCTCTTGATGTATATACTACACCTCCATTATTACCTTACATTCTCTCTCTGGAATAATCAGACTATATAGTTTCTTTGGGTAACATTATCTTCGTTTCTTTCTCCTGGCCTCCTACCATATTCTTCTCTTTCTCTCTCTGAATTAAGCCTTTTAGTCTCTCTGTCTGGTCAATGTTCAATTTTGCTTTCTCCCCAGCCCTGTCACTTCTCTCTTTGTATGTGCTCTTCCATCAGGACTGCCTCCACCATGCTCTTTATTTGTAGCTGGGATTTCTGGTTTAATGCTTTGAGACTGTCCTTTGTCTTTTGTTGTTTTTGTTTCCTTTTTTTCCCACCTTTTGGTTTGCTTGTTTGTTTGATTTGCCTCTGCGTTTGCGTGCTTTTGTTCCCTTTGCATTTGTCTGTCTGTTTTCCTTTTCAGGGCTACTTCAAGAAAGAAACCAAAGTACACATGGTGGAGAGACCCAAATACGACTATGAGTAGGGAAATAAAGTAACCAAAGGTACAACAAGAGAGACCAAGGAACGCCATTAAAAGAACACTTCCTGGGATGCCTGGGTGGCTCAGTCGGTTGGGTGTCCAGCTTCAGCTCAGGTCATGATCTCATGGTTTGTGGGTTCGAGCCCCACATTGGGCTCTGTCCTGACAGCTAGCTCAGAGCCTGGAGCCTGCTTCAGATTCTGTATCTCCCTCTCTCTCTGCTCCTCCCATGCTCGTGCTGTCTCTCTCTGTCTCTCAAAAATAAATTAAAAACATTAAAAAAAAAAAGAACACTTCCTGAAAAGACATACCCCGGACAGTCCATGAGCCTCCATTAATACAGCAATATTCACAGGTGCAGAGTGCATAACGAGCTTTTAAAACTGACAAGAAAAAAAAAACTGACAAGAAACAGAAAGCTAGCCAAAATGATGAAATGAAAGAACCCTCCTCTAAAGAAATTCCAGGAAGAAGTCACAGCTACAAAATTGCTCAAAACAGATATAAGCAACATAACTGAGCAAGAATTTAGAACTGTCATAAAGTTAATCACTGGGTTTGAAAAAGGCATGGAAGACATTAGAGAAGCTATTGCTACAAAGACTAGGGACCTTAAAAATGTTGTGACAAGTTAAAAAATGCTATAAATGAGGTGAATAAAACGGAGGCGGCCACTGCACAGATTGAAGAGGCAAAGAGGAGAATAGGTGAATTAGAAGACATAATTATAGGAAAAGAGGAAACCAAGAAAGAGAGATAAATTGATCCAGAAGCACGAAAAGAGAATTCGAGACCTGAGTGATACAATCAAAGGGAACAATATCCATATCATAGGAATTCCTACAGAAGAACAGAGAAAGGTGCTGAAGGGCTACTTGAACAAATTATAGCCAAGAACTTCCCTAATCTGGGGAAGGAAATAGACAATGAAATCCAAGAGGCAAAGAGAACTTCCCTCAGATGTAACTTGAATCAGTCTTCTGCACGACATATCATAGTGAACTGGCAAAATATAAGGATAAAGAAAGAATTCTGAAAGCAGCTAGGAATAAAAAGGCCCTAACATACAAAGGGAGACCTATCAGAGTAGGTCTACTGAAACTTGGCAGGCCAGAAAGGAATGGCAGGAAACCATCAATGTGATGATCAGAAAAAAAAAAAAAAAAAAAAAAAACAGCCAAGAATCCTTTCTCCAGCAAGCCTGTCATTCAAAATAGAAGGAGAGATAAAGGTTTTCCCAAATAAACAAATATTGAAAGAATTCATTACCACTAAACCAGCCCTACAAGAGATCCTGAGGGGGACTCTATGAGGAAAAGGTTGCAAGGAACACAAGGTACCAGAGACCCCACTACAAGCATGAATCCTACAGAGAACACAATGACGCTAAATCCATATTTTTCAATAATAATACTGAATGTAAACAGACTGCCCCAATCAAAAGACATATCACAATCAATTAAAAAAATCTATTTGCTGGTTATAAGAGACTCATTTTAGACTTGAGAACACCTTCAGACTGAGAGTAAGAGGATGGAGACATATCTATCACGCTACTGGAAATAAAAAGCTGAAGTAGTCATACTTAAATTGGACAGCCTGGAATTTAAAGTAAAGGCAGTAACAAGAGATGAAGAAGGGCACTGTATATTAATTACAGGGTCTATCCATCAGGAAGAGCTAACAATTAGAAACGTCAAAGCACTGAAATGGTGGACACCCAAATACAGAAAATAATTCATCATAAACAGAAACAATCTTATTGATAAGAATGAGCTACTTGCTGGGGACTTTAATATACCACTTACAGCAAAGATAGATCAACTAGGTAGAAAATCACTATAGACGCAATGGACCTGAATGACACATTGAAACAGATGGATTTGACAGATATATTTAGAACTCTACATCTGGAGGCTAGGAAATTGACTTTCTTCTCGAGTGTGCATGGGACATTCTCCAAGATAGACCAAATACTGAGTCATAAAGCAGCCCTCTAGAAATATAGAACTGAAATCATACCATGCACACTTTCAGATCACAACGCTATGAAACTTGAAATCAATTCCAGGAAAAAGTCTGGAAAACCTCCCAAAACGTGAAGGTTAAAGAACACCCTACTAAAGAATGAATGGGCCAATCAGGCAATTAGAGAAGACATTAAAAAATATATGGAAACAAATGAAAATGAATCCAAGTCTTTGGGATACAGTAAAGGCTGTCCTAAGAGGAGAGTACATTGTAATCCAGGCCTATTTCAAGAAACTAGAAAAACCACAAATTCAAAATCTAACAGCACACTTAAAGGAACTAGAAGCAGAGGAGCAAGAACACCTCAAACCCGGCAGAAGAAGAGAAATAATAAAGATCAGGGCAGAAATAAACAATATAGAATCCAAAAAAAACAGTTGGACAGATCAATCAAACCAAGAGTTGGTTTTTTGAAAGAATACACAAAATTGGTAAACCTCTAGCCAGACTTCTCAAAAAGAAAAGAGAGAGCCCCCAAAGAGACAAAATCATGAATGAAAATGGATCTATTATAACCAATCCCTCAGAAATACAAGCAATTATCAGGGAATATTATGAAAAATTACATACCAACAAACTGGACAACCTAGAAGAAATGGACAAATTCCTAAACACACATGCACTACCAAATTCAAACAGGAAGAGATAGAAATATGGAACAGACCCATAACCAGTGAAGAGATAGAATCACTTATCAAAAATCTCCCAACAAATAAGAGCGCTGGGCCAGATGGTTTCCCTGGAGAATTCAACCAGACATTTAAAGCAGAGTTTATACCCAAACTTCTCAAGCCATTCCAAAAAATAGAAATAGAAGGAAAACGTCAGGACTTATCCTACAAACCCAGGATCACTTTGATTCCCAAACCAGACAGAGACCCAACAAAAAAGGAGAACTATAGGCCAATATCCTTAATGAATACAGATGCAAAAATACTCAACAAGATACTAGCAAATCGAATTCAACAGCATATAACAAGAATTATCCACCATGATCAAGTGGGATTCATTCTTGGGTTACCGGGCTGGTTCAATATTCGCAAATCCATCAATGTGATCCATCACATTAACAAAAGACAAGATAAAAACCATATGATCCTGTCGCTAGATGGAGAAAAAGCATTTCACAAAAATATAGCACTGTTTCTTAATAAAAACCCTTAAGAAAGGCAGGATAGAAGGAATTTACATAACCATCATAAATGCCAGTTATGAAAAGCCCACAGCTAATATAATCCTCAATGGGAAAAACTGAGAGCTTTCCCCCTAAGATCAGGAACACAACAGGAATGTCCACTCTTATCACTGTTGTTTCACATAGTGCTGGAAGTCCTAGCATCAGCAGTCAGACAACAACAACAAAAAATAAAAGGCATCAGAATTGGCAAAGATGAAGTCAAACTTTCACTTTTCACAGATAACATGATACTTTACATGGAAAACCCAAATGACTACACCAGAAGCCTACTAGAACTGATCCATGAATTCAACAAGGTCACAGCGTACAAAACCAATAAACAGAAATCGGTTGAATTTCATACAGCAATAATAAAGCAACAGAAAGAGAAATCAAGAAACTGATCCCATTCATAATTGCCCTCAAAAAATAAATAAATAAAACACCTAGGAATAAACCTAACCAAAGATATAAAAGATCTGTATGATGAAAACAGTGTGGAGGTTCCTCAAAAAACTATCCATAGAACTCCCCTATGACCCAGTAATAGCACTGCTAGGGATTTACCCAAAGGATACAGAAGTGCTGATTTTGCATAGGGACACATGTACCCAAATGTTCATAGAGGCACTTTCAACACTAGACAAATCATGGAAAGAGCCTAAATGTCCACCACCTGATGAATGGATCAAGAAGATGTGGTATATATATACACAATGGAGTACTATATGGCAATGAGGAAGAATGAAATATGGCCATTTGCAAGAAAGTGGATGGACCTCGAGGGTGTCATGCTAAACGCAATAAGTCAGACAGAGAAGGACAGATACCATATGTTTACACTCATAGGTCTAACAGGAGAGACCTGGCAGGGGACCATGGGGAAAGTAAGGGGGAAAGAGAGCTGGGGAGAGTGAGGGACACAGATCATGGGAAACTACTGAATACTGAAAAAAAACCATAGACTTAAGGGGGAGGGGCAGGGAGGGGGTGATGGTCATGGTGGGGGGCACGTGTTGGGAGAAGCACTGGGTGTTATATGGAAACCAATTTGACAATAAACTATTATTAAAAAAAAAAGAAAAAGGAAAAAAAGTGAAACAGGAAAAACTTAACAGAGGACCATGTGGGAGGAAGAGAGGAAAAAATAGTTGGGGAGAGGGAGAGAGTTAAACTATGAGAGACTTTTGAATGCTGAAAAGAAATTGAGGGCTGATGGAAGTGGGAGAGAGTAGAAGGGGGGTGATGGGCATGGAGGAGGCCATTTGTTGGGATGAGCACTGTTATATGGAAATCAACTTGACAATAAACTATAAAGGAATAAATAATGTATGAACTGAGACTTTATTATAGGATTCAAGGTTTGAATTCTAAATGCTATATTCCCCTATGGCATTAATTTATATAGAAATTGTAGTTGAATAATAGGTGCTTTAACATATTTAACCATTCAGGAATGGAGCATATAGAGTGGAAATTTCTTATTTTAGTTAATACCATCAGAAAATAACCTTATCTTACCTTGTTAAAGTTTATTTTTTTTATTTTGAGAGAGAGATAAAGGCCAAGTAGGGGAGGAGCAGAGAGAGACAGAATTCCAAGCTTGCTCTGTGCTGTCATCACAGAGGCCTGTGCGGGACTGAGACTCACTGACTGAGATGATGACTTCAGCTGAAGCAACTGATCCATGCATGCGCCCGAAAAACGGAACTTTTGAAGTGAAATAAAGAGATTTTCTCTTTTAGGGAGGTGATTTATTATCTGATGAAGTTGGTGAGTCTTAATTTTGTATGATGAAGATGAAAGCCTCCATATATTGGAAAGCATAAACAAGATAAAATGTGGTATTTTTCCCATGTTCCCGGGATTACTTCACCAATCCCCAATATGCCTACCAGTACCCCGACACACATCTCACACAAGGCAAACACTCAGAAATTAGTGAACACGGACTTCCTCATAAATACAAAGATTTTCCCAAGCCCTCAAAGCAATGGAAAACCGATGAGATTATGGAGGCCCGCACTGTGGATGTGAAGAACCTTCGATGGAACTGAAGAATCTTTAGAGAATGTAAGAGTGTGATATGTTGGAAAGCAGATGTCCATCTGTGAGAAAGAGACATAAAAGTAGGTTTCTCAAACTAATTCCCACTCAAGAAGAGCTGCTCAAACCACATTTTAAGGTCTGTCTTCATCCTTCACGTTGGGACCTCACCTCCATCATTTGCTGCATTCATTCCCACCTACCTGGGTATGAGGCTGTGGTCTCCTTTCCCTTCACGTCCCATAGCTCCCACTTTAGTTCCAAAAAGATGACCAGGTCCTTGACACAAGACCTGTTTGTTGGAACAAAGGAATAGAGCGCTGATGGGGATCCTACCTTTCAACCCAATATTGGACTCTGTAGAGAATAGAGGACATTCTAGAATTCTGGAAATCATTCCAAATGCTGTTGCCCAACAGCCCCTTTGGAACACACAGGAAAGATTTGATCTCCATTTCTGTGCAGTACCACAATCATAATGAGTAGAACTTCATATTGAAGATGGAAATACCATTTTATGCCACTCAGTGTTCAGAATTGCCATTAGTCTAAGAAATGATGATGTTACTCTAAGGAAGGGAAAACTCACCAGAAAGGAAACATCATGAAGATTTTTCTCCACATCTAACAGTCCATACTTCTTTCCCTTACTGTAGGGATTTGAATGCCAGTCACACAAAGAGGAAGCTTCTAAGAGACAGTCTTCAAAGGAAGGAACGAAACCCTTGAGTGTGGTCTGGGAAATCTAGAGGGAGTGATCCTCACCCAAGCAGAGGAGGTGTCCATAGTTCTCTAATATCACATCCCTGTGAAGTTCCCGCTGGCTGTGGCTCAGGCATCCCCACTCCTCCTGAGAGAATTCTATGGCCACATCCCTGAAGGTCAGCAGTCCCTGCAAGAAATAGCCCAGTTACCAAGTGGACACATGAGGAGGTCATAATGGTACCTAAGATGCAAGAGGGAGATAATGTCACCAGCTGGACCCCGCGACCTGATCTTCACTGCTTACTGGCCTGTACTCACGGACCTTAGTCCCTCCTTTTACCTAGCCTCTTATTATACCTCCCTTTCATATCAGGCACAACACCCCATGGGCACAGTGTCCTGTGGTGGAAACAAAGTATCCTACAAAAGGTAATGACTGCCATGAGGAAAAGCTTGCTCTGGCTCAATTTGAGCTTAACTCCAAACTCCCATCTATGCAGATGACTATTAGAGTAAAGCATGGAGTGAAAACAGTTACTTTTATCTCATTATTTATATTTTTAAATATTTATTTCCTGAAAGAAGGAGCACAAGTATGGTTGGGGCAGATGGAAGAATTCCAACCAGGCTCGATGGTCAGCATGGAGCTTGAGTTGGGGCTTGATCTCAGGACTGTGAGATCCTGTCTTGAGCCTAAATGAAGAGGTGGAAGTTTAAGGGGCTGAGCCACCCAGGAGCTCCCTTTTACCTCATTAGAATACTAAAAACTCCACCCAAGGAGGAGCACAAACGTCATTTACTATGTAACATACAGAGAATGTATGGAACTGTTATCTTAAGTCTCATTTGCCACCTTATCCCCAGTCTCCCTTTTCTAAATATCATCCCTAAACCTAAATACAAGGAACCCCTGAGGTGTCTCAGTGGTTGTTCAGTCGTCTGACTCTTGGTTTCAGCTCAGATCATGATCTCATAGTTTATGGGTTCTAGCACTGTCTTGGGATCTGTGTTGATAGTGCAGAGGCTGTCTGAGATTCTCTCTCTTCTCTCTCTGCCCTCTGTCTCTCAAATAAATTTAAAACATTAAAAAAA